>LTAE01007916.1:0-21693 GCA_001647135.1 Pontederia paniculata | reverse complement strand
ATAATAATAATAATAATAATAATAATAATAATAATAATAATAATAATAATAATAATAATAATAATAATAATAATAATAATAATAATAATAATAATAATAATTGTAAAAGATCATAACTTACATAAATTAAGAGTAATTGAATTTCAGGTATTGCTTTTTCTCTTGAAAATAAATAATAAAATAATCAAGAGAAAATAAAAAAATAAATTAATAATTATTATTTTAAAAATCTTAGCTCAAAGTTTAAAATTATAATTTTTATGATTTTCTGAATTATCTTCTCTCTGGAAAATAAAAATAATTTATAAAAGAAGAAAATAAATAAATGAAAATACAATGATTATTTTAAAGAGTTTAACATAAATTTTAAAAATATATTTAATTATCATTATTTTTGGACTTATCTTTTGAATGGAAACATAGTTTCAAAATAACTAGAGAGAAAACAAATAAACTGTATATGTAGATTCCTAACTCGGATAAATTAAGAATATGAAAAATATATATTAATTACCACGAGATAGAAAACAAAAATAAGCGTGAGAGATTAAAAAAAATAAAACAAGAAAATAAGAAACTTAATACGCCAAACTAATTAAAAAGAAATTCAACACAAGAAAATTCCTAAAGGGTTCAGAATTAAAATAAATAGACTAAAATGTAAAAAGCATATAACTAATAACTAATTATTAGAGCATAAAATTAGCTATTACTTTTGTTCTAGATCAGGTCAAATTGCAAGAAAATACTAAATACTTTAGCGTCTACAAGCTAAAGTCTGATGTGGTTCTAGATATGCAGATTGGATTCAGATACCCTTAAATCCAAAATATCTATGACAACACAAGTAAGAAAAAGATCGGTATAAGATTAACATTTAATTCAAATATATACTAGAAAATTATGAGAAGCTATTCCCTCGAATATGTAAAGAAACATATCTCGATTAAATTCAGTTGGCACATATAATTAGTATATTTATATTTTAAGTTAAGAGATTAAAAATTAATAATTTTAAATTTAAATTTTAAAATCATAAATTTAATGAGAAGAATATTATTTATATTTTTTGTCTGAATTTTAAATTACTTAAATTTTAATAACTCTTTACACAATGAGTCCTGGATATAAAAAAAAGAAACATATCCCGCATTTCGAGTATCCTGATCATGAATGAGAACAAAAATAGCTTAATGGTGTAATCATTGAACTACATGGGGACGCGAAAATTCTGTAAAGTAAAAAAAAGATAGTAAAGAAATTAATAGAATCTGGATTGCTCCGAAGCTCTTCTCGAAATTGCTTTTGAAAAAAAAATATTTTTCTCACATTTCTCAATTATATTTCTTTTTACATCTCATTTTAAATTATAAATTTATTAAATTTAATTTTCAAACTTATTTTAATTTGTCAATTTAGTTTTTCCGTTAAATTCCAACAAAATATATATTAAATTATTTTTTAATAATAATGAAATATTATTCTTACCCTTAATTCTTTAATATAATAAAAACTTTATAAAAAAATAAGAATAAAAATATTATTTAATAATTATAATATCTCGATTAAGTTGTTATTTTTTATTTTTAAATATTTTTATAATATTTAAAAGAAAAAAATAAAATTATTACTTCGTAATTAATAAAAAATAAATTTAATAAAATTTTGGATAGAGTTTAATGGAAGAACAAAGACTAAAATTGATAAATTTATAATTTAGGATTATATATGGAAAAAAATTATAATTGAAGGGATGTTAACGAAAAACCTTTTGAAAAATCATCAAACCTGAAACAGAATTAATGTGCTGTACTATAATATCTCCTTGCGTGGGCTTCACTGCATGAAGAGAATTGATCAATAAGAAATACAAATATGTAAATTCAGGAAGCAAAGAATTCCGCAATTTTCTGACTCCCATGTGATCAGTTTCGCCTCCTTTAACAATAGACTACAGTCTCTTATTTAACTAAAATATGCTCACAACATATTATTATAAAAATGAGGTCAGGAAAATATTAGGTGCACCAAGAGTTGACCATCATCCAATTGTTCCCTTCCATTTTTCTCAGAATGGTTGGAATTAAGGGATCCCTGTGATATGATTTAACAATTGACCATGTATTCCCTCTTACATCATTCGTTGTCATCAATCACAACATCAACCTGTATCTATATTTGGTCAGAAGCTCAAGCGTACAAATCACTGAAAGAACAGCTGAGATAAGCATGCTTATACCAATAATGGTTTTACAAATGCCCATACTAATTTGTATATTGTTATTTGAAGAATAAGCAAATTTACAAATTGCAGTTTATGCTCCATTATATCCCTGAGATGCAACAGATGATAATTCTGAATATCGCTTTTCTAATTCATGCTTAATGACTAACTCTTTAAGGCATGTACGGTATTTCTTTGATATTGTAAAAGAGCCTTCTTGCAAGAATACACTATTTCGACATAATATTGTAATTTTAGTTCTTCACCAGATAAGATCATCATATATCACATATATCATGAACAAGCCGAGTGTAACCTTTCGGTTAAAGAATCAGAACCCACAAAAGAAAGAGAAAAAACAAGATAGAATGAGGTAGTCATGGTCCTAGCAATTTTCTCCTGTTTTACAGTTGCTATCAGCAGCGACCTTGTTTTATTTGGTGTCTTCAAGAATGTGGATATGTACTTGTCAGAATTTCTAGACATCACAATTTGAGCTTCTAAAAGAATACACCTGCATGGGCATTGAGATGTCATGTAACTAATATTGATGACCAATCTGAGGAATTAGACTTCTTCATTTATAGCACAAAGTCGTTCTGCAAAAAGAAAAGGAAAAAAAGATCAGAAAGAAATGAGCTATGCGATGGATGTAACAGTAAAAGGAAATAAATTGCATAGTTCATATTCCACTGGATTAGGAAGTTCTTTATATCATAGAATCATTAATCAAGAAATCAACTAGTCACAGTTCTATCATTGGCTACGGGCAAATTCAGGGTAGACTTTGCAAACAATATATTGCAAGTATACAATAAAAAACAGTTGTAGGACCACGTAAGTGGATGCAATATATAGCATAATCATACAAGTACGAGATGAGTAAAAGCATGCAGAAAAAATATAGAGAATATCTTCGTATAAAGTATAGAGGATATCTTAATGCGGACAAGTACTGATGCCTTGTGAAGATTTTAATCGTCACCTCCAAAACTTATCCCCATGTTTCAGTATACTCACGACTGCTAAACATGAGTGACCTATTTCACAAGTTTTATTGCATTAGTTTCTTTCTCACAGCATCATATTTTACAGCTAAATAAACAAAATTTTCCTACATGGGGCAAAGCTCAATTGCCAGCCCACCCATGGGAGCATGCAATAGTTTTTCTCGGTACAAAAACATGTAAACAAGTTAAACTAGAAACTAGTCTTACTTTTTACTAAATTGCTAACTAGCCTACTTTTAATGGACCTACTGTGTTCCGTAAATATACCATAACATTCAGTCAAACATCATGAAATGCTAATTTTCTGATATGAGCACAATTCAAGCTTGCAGTGATAATCATTTACAAAGAAGGAAATACAAGGGACAATCGTATGTTAAGAAAGAGGAAGTGCATTCATACTTAAATACTCATAAGCCACTATCATCGAGGTACCCCATGCTGACATGCTGACAAACCTTGGACCTAATCCTCTATAAAGTCCTTTCCATCCATCTTCAGCAATCAATCTTTTCACAACTTGTCTTGCATTTTCTTTTCGTTGATTATCCATAACCTACAATTTACACAAAAATATTTTATAAAAAGGCATGTGGACAGAGTATTTGCATTGACTAGTATTACGGTCATTCAAATATAAAAGTTATATAATATACATATACACACAACATTGATGCACGGTTATGTCGGATTTGATCCAGTTCTCGTATCCGGTATGTATCAAGTTTGGGTACGTACACAACACTAAAAAAATACAATATAATATTGGGTACGCAGACTAGGGTACGTACAACCAAGTGAGAGTGAGAGACAAACGGCCGATAAAGCATAAAAGAGAAAAAAAATGAATGGAAACAATTTTTACCTTCTCTACTTAGAACATGAGACTCGCTCTCCTTCTATGCTTCGAAGGTAAGTACAAATAAGAGAAAAAATCATCTCTCTTGCTATCTTTAGAGCATCCAAAACGATGAAGACCAGTAGAAAGGAAAATGGAGGTAGAGAGGGACGGAGAACATACAGATTTTTTTGGTTGCTCTCGTTGCTCTCCAATTGTGGGGTTTGGGAACATGAAAGGACAGGTAATAAGATAGAGGACAGCTTAAGGCATTTAAGAAAGCAAAGAGAAAAAATTGACAGCTAGTGTCCACTTATTTTTTCAATAGATATTATTTAGACTTCAGTTTCAAGAATAATTAGGGATTTTCATATTTTATAATGTTTGCACTCTTTATTATCTCAGTTTAAGTCTTTTGTATATGTTTCTACTTACATTATCGCATAAGTATATTGTTAATTATGATATTTACCTTTTTAATATATTATATGTTACACATTTAATATATATTTCCGTACCCATACCTTCATTTTTTTAAAAATTGATGTACCCCATACCCGTACCCGTACTCGTACAGGGTATTGGTACCGTACCGTACTTATGCAACATAGACAGACACATTTGCAACCATATTTCAATTTACACAATGCCGCCGCTACTGGTCTCAGTAAGTATTTCGACCTGATGAGCAACTTTCAACAGATACATGTTTATTAAATGATTTGGGTTGTTTAAAGTGTCAATGCTTTTAGCTTTAAGTGTAGAACATAATATGACCACAATGAAAAAGCATATTGTGCAAATAATACAGGTTACAAACCAAATAATGCAAGTGTAGGTTAATTGGAAAACTCTAAGAAATGGAAAATAAAATTAGCAGTTAAGACTAATAAATAAGGAAACAATCAATTATGCACAAGAATAAGACCTGCAGTCGTGTCTTGATTGTGTCCAGAGGAGTTGTTATGCAGGAGGCCACAGCACCAGCAATAACCCCCCCTGTTGCTTGAACACTGGCTATTTTCCACTGATCAGGAACAGCTTCTTTACCATCACCATAACCAAGAATGCTGCTCAAAACTCAAAAGAGAACCACAAATGAGAATTCTGATAATGACTGTGACAGAATATAATTTATTCTAGCTAAAGAAATCTCACACAACATGAGTAATATGGACAAAAGAACATGATTGAAGATACATCGAAAATGGAATGTCTGATTTATTAAGGACTATGAGTTCATGTTCTGAAAAGGTCCAACAGACAGTTTACAGTAGTCATTACTTGGTGTACGCAACTCAGTCAAATCCTTGCTTATTTTACATAGGCTGCTAAACAAGAAGCACACAAAAAAGAAATCCAAAAGAAAACAATAAAAATGATTGGTGGCTGAATAAATATACCCCATAAAGTTAAAGGGAAATTCTACCGCACTGCTATAAAACCAGCAGTGTTATATGGTAGTGAATGTTGGGCTATGAAGGGACAACATGAACATAAAGTGGGGGCAGCTGAAATGAGGATGTTGAGAGGGATGTGTGGTCATACTAGAAAGGATAAGATTAGGAATGACCATATACGTGAACAAGTCGGAGTGGCCCCTATTAGCGAGAAGATGGTAGAGAATCGTTTGAGATGGTTTGGTCATGTTCAGAGAAGGCCATTAGATGCGCCAGTAAGGAGGGTAGAGCAAACAATCTGGAGTCCGATTAAAAGAGGGAGAGAGAGACCAAAGCGAACACTTGGCGAGCTAATAGAACGAGATCTGTTAGCGAATAATATACCTAAAAATTTGCTTACTGATAGAGCGCAATGACGTCGTATGATCCATGTAGCCGACCCCACCTAGTGGGATAAGGCTTTGTTGTTGTTGTTGTTGTGGTGGCTGAATAAATGTAGTCTTCTAACTAATAAAAGTCTGAAGGAAGAAAAACAGAATATCCTGGCAAAAATAGAATGGAAAGTTTTCGAATACTTGGGTAACATCAAGTAAAATTTCAGTTACAAACCATGCAATCACCATGTCATAATGGACTGGTGTCCCCTCAAAATAAATTAGAATAAACGGCCCTCTGTTTTAACCAAAAGAAGTCCAGTGCCATACCTCCAAATAATGCGTTGGCTGGACCCATAACTTGCCCACCACACAGCACTGGAAGGAGAATATGTCATTACAGACAATCCAAATCCTCTGTATAGTCCCCGCAGGCCATCAGCCTTAATGATTTTCCTAGCAACATCCAGTCCACCATTATACTTTGTGTAACCAGAGTATCCTTGCACCATCAACTTTTGGCTGACCTAACAAGCATATACTTTTATCACCAGGTGCCAAATGCTCCATTGGAAGTACAAATGAAATAAGATTGCAACCAGCTTGATCCAGTACATGATTAAAGCATTTGCTTTCTGTGAAAAAATCAACTTATAATGGAACAATGATCAGTTATAAGATAAATGATGTTGGTTAGTATCTAATGATCACAACTGTATTAGAGTTACGCTATGGCTGACAGATCTTTGACCATCAGTGAGTTTTGATAATGTGTACCTCCCCAAAAAATAGAAGAGGTGTTACAGGTAAATCATGTGCACCTCTATGATTGTAGATATTTCTCAAAAAAAAAATCCTGTGCACCTCTATCAGTAGGATAACAAAAGACAGCTCGACCAGGATCCTTTTGATTGTCCCAAAAGCACTAGAGAATATAAGTAAAAAGAAACAAAATAGGACAAGATCTCCTGCCCTTTATATGTTCTCTGTTTATCTCATATTTCTTTTCAAACCCATCTCTCTTAACAAGAACAACTATTTTGATCTGGTGCACGAATCTTAACAATCCATTAAGCATGCAATTAAGTACCATCTAAATCAGATATTCGGTGTATTGTCCCTTATGCTTGTCACAAACCTACCATATATGTCCTTATCAAATTTACATTTTCTTGAGAGGGACATGATTACAGAAACTGTTTCTAATATTTACCCACCAAAGAGCTTTTCTAGGTACTTTATCTAGTGTTTTCCGAATCTATAAATTCTTATGCACACTGCTTTTTCTATCTTCATATTTATCCTAAATTGTCTTAATATTTCTATGAAGTCCTACCTGGAATAAGAGCCGATTTGTAGACATGATTAATCAATCTCTTCTTAAGGTCCGCACTATGGCTCTCTCTTACAGTTGCTTACAATATTCTTTTTTCTTATTTTACATTTTGGGGACCGAGAAGATCATTCTGATGTATTTTACGGAAACATAGAGAATTGTGTAATGACCATCCAGGAGAGGGAAGACTAAAGAATATCAACAATCAATCACACATCTAAAAGAAGACATAGGAGAACAGAATAAACATAGAAAAGACTTGATCAAAATGGATATAAGGAAACAAGTTATGCTCGATAAGTTCAAGATAGTATAGGTTTAACTTCAGTGAAAGATAAAAGAAAATCTTCTTCAGGGAATTTATAACAGAAATGAGGGAACATAAATGACATACCACATCGATAGGAACAAACACTGTCTGGGAGCAAAGAGATGCAGACATCCCTGAAATGCCATTTGCTAAAGCAGCCTGGACTGGCTCAGACAACTTAAAAGGTTCAAGCATCCGAAATGAAGCCGCCTTTGTGGTTTCTAATGAAGTTAGGAAAACAATCCTAACAGGAACGGCACCAGTAATCACAGTGGCAAATCCCCTATATAGACCGGGTACACCATCAACCTTTAAAATATTTTTGAAGGCTGAAAATGCATTCTTCTGAGCAACTTCTTTGGAAGCTACCTGCATTCTGGTCTTTATGACAGACATCGGATATAGAGCCACTGTAACACCGCTAAAGAGGCCTGCTCCCAAAAAGTAAAACTTACTCTTGTCGAGCCTGCAGGTTTGGATAGATTCAAAAAGCACAGAGATTATCAGACTTTGTATAAAATTCATCAATCACCAATTTCTAAATGACCATTAAATATTTGATCTTAGCTACTTTGAGCATAATTTTTTCCAATTTGTCATTTACAGGGAAAACTAATTGAAATCCAAAAAAAAAAAAAGAGCAGCTCGCTGAAGAGATAACAATCTAGGTATATGAAGAACCACATAGAAGTAACAATCTTCCAACGTGATGACCGGATTTTATATAAAATTCATCATTCAGCAGGATAATGGACATTAAATGTTTGATCTCAGCTACTTTGAGCATACAATTTTCCAATTTGTTATTACAGACACAAACGAGAATTGAAATCCAAAAAAATTGCAGCAAGCTGAAGAGATAAGAATCTGGGTATGTGAAGAATCACGTAGACGTAACAACCTCCCAACGTGATTGGCCCTCTTTGATTTAATTCGCCAGTCAAGAAACGTAACATTAACAAGATTGAATCTACTACTTCCAAGAACAGAAATTTAGACCATTATCCAAATTTTAGCATACACTTCATTAAAAAAAACCCCTTTTTGTCGGGAAAAAAACTAGAAAGAGAGAGCATGCTACACATGACGACTGTAAATAATGAAGAAAAAGGAGCATACTTGTCCCAGTTGATCTCGGTTTGGCCGAATGAGGGGCGAGCCATCTCCCGCGAATCCATCAAGCAGCTGCTCGCTTCGTCCACGGATCAAAAGGCCTCCCAAGTCGAACAAGAAGAAGAAGAAGAGGAGGAATTCGAAGCAACCCTCTTCGCTCTTCCTTCCAATTTGGAGGCGGTGGTGGCGAAGAGGAAGAGGAAGAGAAGGAGAAGGAGAAGGAGAAGGAGAAGACGCCGAAACCATGGGAGTAGAGATGCCTTTTGGGGACTTGTTAATTTGGTTTGGTCCAATAATTGACCAAATGGATGCTTCATTTGACCCGATCAAACAAGGCGGTGAAATATATCAATCATGCATACAAAATCACAACTATGATGTCAAAGTAAAGCGTGCGAATAATCATCAATGAAAAGTTACTCAAATATTTTTGTGACATTTTAAATAATTGGCTTGATAATAGGAGGTGAAGAGTATACTTTGGTCGTACAATGTCATTTGATTCGTTGCTTAGTCAAACTTTTGATTTAAAAACAATTTGATAACAGCTTATTTGAACGTAATTGAATTTGCGTGTAAGGATGTGAATTTCTGACATGAGATTTGAGCTTTTTACTAACTCTTGCTCCCTCAACTTAGGGTATAAATCCATTAATTATTTATCTCAACCAATTTGATTATTGAGATTTGAGCTTTGCCACATAATAAAAGTCTTCTCAATTGAAAAAATAAAATATTTTTATAAAAAGATAAATTCAGAAAGATAGTAAACTATATAATTATTTAAAATATGACTTTAGTACATATTTCAAATAGCATACAAATTAGTATTTTATTACAACTCAGTATTTGATACATGACACATAACATAATGATATAAGAGACAACATATTGAAAGTTGAATTTTAGTTCTATTTCTTGTTTCGTTCTTTTATTTTTTTTCTAATTTCATTAGAATTTATAATTTTGTTTCTTCTTTCACTTTTTCTATTAGGACTCCTTTTCTAATTATATTAGGATTTATTGTCTTGTTTCTTTCTTTTAGGTTTTTTTATCAGGATTCATTTTCTAATTTTGTTAGGATTTGTTATTATTTTGCAACATGTATAGTACCTATTAAAGGCACCAAACCCTTGATTAATGAGATGAATAGATTGATCCTTATTTTCTTATATTATTTTCACTATGTTTGTGTTGTTGCTCCCAGTGGTTCTGGTTTGAAAATTGAGATATGTCTTGTTTTAGGTATGTTGCAGACGCTTGGACATAATCCAAACATCTACACAACTTTTGCAAGCCAATTTTGATCCATGAAAGTGTGTTAGGTTTCTTTGAAGACTCATACCTGATGTGTTGCATCATTTGGTATCAGAGCAATGTGCAACATCACATAATAATAAAATGGAGTTCTTAGCCATGCGCAATAGCAAGCAGAGCCATATTGGTGCACGCACCATCAACCAGTCTAATAGAAAATCAAGTACCTGCAATGATCAAGGGAAGTCCTCTACCATACGTTTTTGAAAAGTTTGTAGGCAACAATCAAGATGAAAACATAACAAAGTACATGTTCACTTAATGATGATAAATTAATAAATGATCGATAGTTCAATGAAGTAAAATAATATCATCAGTAGTTAGTGTTTGATAACAATTATCAATAGTTCAATATCATTTCTTTTAATGTCGTTGATCAGTGGGAATTGTCCTTTCAAATTTATACACTTTCGAAATCTTTATGTGAGGAATTTGTCTTAATGATACAATTGCGATTTGAGTTCTAGGTACTATAATATTGATCGGTGGTAGTACATCATCACAGCAATTGCCCTCCCTCATGAAAAAATTGATTATATTTCAACTTGTAAGGCGTCTTTCAGCTCATAGGAACGAGTGTCTTTCAACTCATAAGATGAGTGTCTTTCAACTCGTAAGGCGAGTGTTTTTCAACTTATGGGGTGGAATATCTTGCCACTACTTAATCGAGTATCATGAATACTTTGACCTTTGTTATAGCCTATTTGATATCTTTGGATTTGATGAATTAAGAATCATGATACCATATGAATAGGTTAGAAAATCCAATGACAGTATTGAGAAACTTCAAGGTCATACATAGGTCCACATGGATTGAAATCAAATTATGATTTTCGATATTCATAAGGATTATAACAAAAATATGTTTTTTGCTTGAATTCATAAATTGGGAAATTGAGTGGTGAACTGGGGAATGTGAGTTGGTACATACATATCTTGTGGTTACTTTAAAATGTATTACCTTCACCCTTAAATATCTAACTCACTGCTTGAGAACAAGCAAAGATTCAAGTTTAGGAGAATTTAATGATAGAATATTTAATCCTAGAATTTCATAAGTAGAGTCACACTTTTAACATGTATCTGTGTCTTTTTGCTACATACTGTCATCTCTTTATGTGACTTTTACACTTTTTACAATTTCCTGTCTAACATGTGCTATTTTCACACCTTGAACAATCTTTGTCGTAATTCTTGTGGTCTTTATACTTGTTTGGATGCAGGGACCTTGGAAGAAACTATTTCACACCCTAACGCCTGATGGAGTTGATGGTAGCCTGTAAAGACACGTTCACATCCTAAGCTCTCTTCCAGAGATGAAGTTTCACACCTCGAGACGCTACCAGACAAATCTAGAAAAGACAAGACTTTAGCTAACCATGTTGGAGGAATCTTCTGCCACATTCCTAGGCATTTCTTGTGGGAAATTGTACGGGATAGGTGTAAAAAAGATAAAGAAGGACCATAAAGGTATGAAAAGAGGAGGAAGACAACTTTTTGAAGGGTCTGCACACACGAAGAGGTTGAGGCAACCATTGTTGGAGCTTGGAGAAAAGAGGAAACTAATTGAAGAAAGATGTGTGCTAATTATGCAGATAAAATTGCTAGCAAGTTCACTAGTCATATCAAGTAATAGTAATGATGTGTAGAGTATTGTTCCCACGAGGATTGTATTATTATCTATCAAATTCTACAAACTAATATGAGATAATAGGATTTTGATGAAAAAGATGAGATAAAAGATCATATTAAAGATAAAATTTGGAAAATTGATGCGAATAAGCACTGGTCCAGGATGAAAGAAGATACATTAGAAGAAATAATTTTACCATAAGTTTTATCAATGTTAGTTTTATCAATTCTTAGGAGGATTAGGATCTACCATAATTTGATATCATTTTCAAAATGCAACAACTATCTCAAATCTAATAAACTCTATTGTTCCTCTCTAAGATGTTAATTTAATCTATCAGGATTTTGAGATGCATTAATATATATTTCCTAAACTATGGATCATTCTTCTTTAGGATGTCAATCTTATGGACATCACACCTAAATATTCCCCACAATAGAATATTTATAGGTACTCCTAGGCTTGAAGCATCCCCTCAATAGAGGTTTTGAGGGTTATTTATAGGTTAGAAAAGTCCTTGACATGATAAACTTTTTTTGAGAGAAGATCATATTCAAATTAGGATCAGAACTGTCGAAAAATCAATTAAAACATACTCAAAATCATAAATTTTCACAATATCTCATGAATTATCACGGCCCGTGACAGACTTGTCAAGGAAAGTACAGAAGTAGAAGCATATTTTCTATAGTGTCACGGTCCATGACAGGATTGTCACGATCGTGACCGAGACTTAAAATTTGTCTGAGGTTGTCACGGGCCGTGACTGGCCTGTCACGACCATGACCGAGGCTCGAGAACCTCCCTTGGTTGTATGTTCGGAGTTATGGGCGTGAAAAGTTGGGGAACAATGATTTTTGGTTGTCAAGGTTGTAACTTTTAGTGTTATGGTTGTGATATTCAACTTGGTACTTCCCAAAGGCGTTACATCATCATTACGATGTGAGGATGGGAGAAATTGTGATGTGACTATCCTGTCACGACCATGACTGATACTCATGTTCAATACTCTTAACTTCAAATCGTGATTCTGACATCGCTTTAACTCCGAATTAAATGTCTTTTTTTCCTAATGTCTTTGTCTCTTCGTAATCTTGCCTCCTAGATAATAAAATTAAAAAATTCTATTTTAAATAAAAAAATAAAAAGAAGTACATAAAATGATGCATGTGACATAGAATTTAACAAAAAATGTAGTAAATATGATATGAAAAACTTGACTAATCTAGCACGCATCAACTCTCCCAAGTTTAAAGTCTTATTTGTCCTCAAGAAAAATTTTAAAGCAATGCTCAAGACTATTCCATCATAACATGAATCATGTAGACCAATACTTTTCTCGCACTAACTTTCTCCTGCTCCTCACTAGCAATGCACCTTCATCCATCCCCCGTGCTTCACAGAGTTTCTGACCCATAAACAATTTAAAAAATTCTATAATAGATAACAATAGAGTCTATCAAACTACAACATTAATGTTGAAGGCAAAAGTATCCTTGAGTTTATACTTTTGAACAATTAACTTCCAAGCAGCGTTGTTCAAGGAAGTCCATGTAGCGGACTTTCAATCGGTGGATCCTAGACCATACGACCTTAGGTCACCAGGATTTAAGAGTCCCCTACGGATTTACTTGCTCGAATATTCCTATCTTCTGAATAGAATGTCGAACTAGGCAATTTAGTTAACACTTAGGCTGAACTCCAATTTGCACACGGTGGTCATTGTAACGGACTTTCCACTGATGACTCTCAGACCAAATGGTTTTAGGACAATAAGTGTTAAGACACCCCTCGAGCTTACTTGCCCGCACTCACTCAAGTTATGAATAATACATAAGTATTACCTCAACCCCTTTATTTCACACTTTATATTTTTTCATTTTAGATTTCTATATAGACACAATTTTTTCACACTTTTTCAACTTTGCATTCTTCACGCTTTTTTTCCCGATAAGCTCAAAGGATACTTAACATTCAATAAAAAAAATTGTACAAATCTAGACTCAAATACAATAAACCTGAAAAAGAATTATAGTCTAAGAATTCATAGTCCTATTCCATAGGATTCAAGATTTTGATACATATACTCGTGATTTATATTTGAAAGAAAAGCACTCAAATTCCATAGATCATACAAGACAACTTTAGAATGTATACTTAAGTCGAGGTAGAAGTTAAACATGGGTTAGTAAGATGGTGATGGTATTTCTAGATCTTTTTTTCAAGTTTCTTTTCTTCACACTAAACATGAATTGCATACAATGATGACATAATTAGATATAAACATGATAGATGGATGCATACAATGAGACGCAATGTAGCACAAACATAATATGCAATGTACTAAACAACAAAAATACATGAAATGCAAACTCCCCAAGCTTAGACTAAATATTGTCCTTAGTGTTTAAGCCTCAACTAAAGGAGATGACACAATGAAAAATAAGGAAAAATATGTATGAAAAAGAAAAATACCACATGACTAATCCATTGACAGTGGCGACGAGGTGAAGAACGATTCATAATAGCTCCCAAGCTGGTGTGATACTTGTGCATGTATCTAATCATCTTGTCGGTGTTCTCCTGGCATGCATGACTCTTCATAATAACCTCTGACTAGCGCAACTGCTCCGCTTTGATTGCCTTCTAGATGGCCTAAATGCATGAAAAATCATACTTTGTATAGTAGGAGGACTAACGGGCATGTCGCAAGTATACTATAACTTTCCAATGCGAAAACACTTTTTTTCTCAGAAATATTTTTTGCTAGGAATTTTCGAAAAGATGACTCTTAGACTCAGAAATTTACTAAAAGAGACCTAAACTAAGATATAAAAACTTAAAGACTAAGACTCCAAAACACCTAAACTAACTAAGAGAAGGTTTATGCCAATGATACTAAGTTATAGTCGTTAGCTTGACTGTGCCTCAAATTGTGCTCAGATTTATGCAAGGTTGACATTATTCACATGCAAATAGCTGAAGGAAAGAAAAGGAACAAACTCACCCAAAAAATTATGTGTTCGACGCGATGGTGGAGACTGTTATTTTTTCAAAGTATTGATCCATTATTCTTTGATTGCATGACACTATCCATATGGGGGCTTCACTTGTAATTGTGGCGATGTAGGAGGTGTTGGTTGTTTTCCAGTTGAATATGAAAGCCTTAAGTGTCCCTGGAATTGAGTTGGATTTTTTGGCCTCCATTGCATCACTAAAGTCTTCAAGATTGATTGTGCATTCCTCCTATCTAATGATGGGCATGAGGGAGATGAAGATGCCTCCAAAGGAAGCGTCTTGCAGCAACGTCATTGTATGAGGTAGATGATGTCTCTATTATTGATGGCATGCTACTCTCCTGATGTGGGTGAGCTAGAGACAGTATTATAGGAGTGGTTGGTACTTCCAAAGGTGACCTCCTCCTTCGAACTTGTCTATCTTTGATGATATATGCACTTGTCTCTTTGACACGCCACTGAGTCATCCATGTCCTCTTTGAAAAATTACTTTCGGGTCGCCATCTTTGTTTATATGCATAGTGGCATGAACATATTATTACTATAGAGCCCTCCTCGATGTTCTTCTCATAATTAACATTTTGAGAAATCAATTGTGCAACTTATTTATCTAATTCTTGTGATTTTGCCTGCTTCTAGGTCATCGAACTTGAATTTGACTCTCTAGTTCTTGAATGACATAATCATTCCCGATTTTGTTCTTCCATTGAGACAGTTGTGACTCAAGTTTTGGATGAGTTAGTCTTGCATCGTGAGCCTATTTTCAATTATTGTGATGAAATGACCAACCATTTTTTTTAAGGTTTGTCTTTGATTTGCATGATGGTGTGATGGTGCCCTCTATATTTTTATGTTATCTCAAATTTAAAAGTTGTCTCTCTAAATTTGATATTTGATCTTTTTGTATATATAGAGACTTTCTTCAATAGGGAGCTCATCATATTTGTAATCATAGCAAGGGGATCCTGAGATAGATAATTTGTTTGAACTCATTGAGGGGTCTTATGGTGCTTTGAGCAGAATGCGCCTCTGTCTTGTTTCCATCTTGTTTGAAAATTTCTTGGTTCACAAAAATCTCAATTTATTGATTAGTGCTTGCTTTCTTCTTCGCCATTGAGAATTCGATGATGTGAGCGTGATGATCAACTTGTCTATAAAAAAATATCTCTTGAAATGCTTACACAAGACTGAAAGAAAAGTGAAAGTAACAAAAAAAGGAAATCTCATAATAGCTTAAATAATGAATAAAAATCCTCGGCAAAGGCGCTAAAAACTTGATGTGTGCTGATTATGCGGATAAAATCACTAGAAAGTGCACTAGTCGTATAAAGTAATAGTGATGATGAATAGAGTATTGTTTCCACGAGAATTGTATTATTATCCATCTAATTCCACCAACTAATAGGAGATAACAGGGTTTTGATAAAAAAAAGATGAGATAAAAGATCAGATTAAAGTTAAAATTTGGAAAGTTGATGTCAACAAGCACTGGTCTAGGATGAAAGAAGATAGGTCGGGAGAAAAAAATTACCACAAGTTTAATCGAAGTCAGTTTTATCAAGTACCTAAAATTTGATGTCTTCCCCATGATGCATCAACTATCTCAAATCTAATAAACTCCATTGTTCCTCTTCAGGATATGATATGCAATCTTATCACACCTAAATATTTCTATCTAGAATGCTACCTAGGTATGATATGCAATGTCTCGAACTAAAATTTGAAGAATCAATTTAGAAATCAAAGAGAATAAAGAGTTGACTCTTCCTATCTAGGATGGTAGCAAAGATTCAGAATATCAGAGAATTCATAAACAAGCATTAAGTACAACATTCATATGCATAAGCAATTTGACAAACTAAATTCAATCAAAATAAGGGTCCTCAATCAAAATAAGGGTCCACAGGTTTTCCCTTACAAAAGAATTCTCCACAAAATATAAAATTAAAATGACATACATGAGTTCATCCTTTGAATTGATCATAGAGAAAGAAGATGCAACTCAAATTGATATAGAATATTCGACACCTTCGCGACAATCACCTTTAGAAACTGGTTACATCAGCTATTTGTCTTATTCTCCTTTTGTAGTACTTCTAGGCTTGAAGCATCCCCTCAATAGAGGTTTTGAGGGTTATTTATAGATTAGAAGAGTCCTTGATTTGATAAACTTTGTTGGGAGAAGATCAGGTTCAAATTGGGATTAGAACGGTCGAAAAATCACTTAAAATGAGCTCAAAATCACAAATTTCACTTTATCTCGCGAATTGTCATGGCCCGTGACAGGCTTGTCACTGTCATGACTGAGACTTAAAGTTCGTCCGGGGTTGTCACAGCCTGTCACGAGAACCTCCCTTGCTCGTGTCTTTAGAGTTGTGGACATCAAAGTTGAGGAACAACAATTTTGTTGTTGTCACAACCGTGACTTTTGGTGTCACGACCTTGACATTCAACTTGGTACTTCCCAGGGGCATTACAGCTGCGTTACGGGCATGGGGATGGGAGAAATCATGATCCTTAAGTTCGGTCATGGTCGAGACTATCCGATCATGGCCGTAACCAACACTCATGTTCAATACTCTCAATTTCAAATTATGATTTCTAGCCTTGTTTTAACTCAGAATTGAGTGTCATCTTTTCCAGTGTCTTCGTCTCTTTGTCCTCTTGTCTCCTAGACAATAAAATTCAATAAATCGGGCAGTTTTCTATTTTAAAATGCATGTAACATATAAATTAATGAAAATAGGACCAACTATGCTATGAAAAAGATGACAAATTTAGCAAGCATCAATAAAGATCAGAGGCAAGGTTCAAGGTGATTAATTCTAGATTGTAATGAGGATGAGGAAGAGATTTGTGGGGAGGAAGTATCATCGGTTCTTGGTATTTTTAGCTTTTGTATGATCCTTGAGATGGATTCATGTTTCGATATTTATATGATGTTTGTGATGGTTGTAATCGGCTAAAAATTCAAGCTTGAACATGTGAGTGTTTGAGACCTCCCTCTTGATATATTGAACTCGTTTTTTTTGTTGAATGCATTTCCATATGACTTTTCAATCCACTATTGTGTAGTGCTTTGCTTTATGCCTCATTTCTCGATATGATTGCTTTTGACTAAGATTTATGTGTAACCCTATTGCAAACCTTGCCCGAGAGGGTGGAGAATGTTAAACAGTACAGCCGTGATCCGAAAAAGGAGTAGAACTTCGACAAGTTTCATTTATTTCTCAATCTTAGTGGAGGGTACTGGCCGAGAGGCAATATCCTTCCATTAAGAAGGATCCACGAGTTGTCGAGAGGTCCTTTGTGAGTGTTTATTGAGCGGAAGGATGGGGGTTATTTAAACATTGAGAGGTGTATGTAATAGTCTCTAGGGATTCATGTTTTGTGGGTTATGTCTTCCTTGGACTTGGACCTTCTCCTGACGCGAAGACGTAAAACCTAATCAGATCGTGTTCCTCCTAACTGGTGCGTATGAAACTAGGAATTGAAGATGATTCGTCACTCAAATTGAACCGGGTTCGACATTTAAAAAATATTAGTAAATTAGAGGAGACGACGAAACAAACTGAGCTAGCTTCCAAAATTGATATCATCTCGGATTAAAAGTAAATAATGAATTTAACAAAGTCGACTTCTAACAATCTTGGACAACGTCAATAAACCGTAGAAAGACACGCACCAGCAACACATGCCGCGCTGGATTAAAAAATGGACCATGAGCGTCCAAGGAATGACAAGGAACAAAGTATGATGGACACAAGTCGTGTCGCAAATTGACACATACCGTGTTCCAAAGGACCGACGTAAAGATAGTTCTGTGTCATTCCTTGACATGACCCATTTTTTGAAATGAAAATGATATATGATTTTATATGAATGATATGCTATGATTGATGAATGAAAATTTAAAGATAATTAAAAAACTTAAAGAAAGATAAGAAAGTTAAAAAAGAAGCAAAATAAAATATGAAAGTTGTGGGTATTCATGTGCACTAATTGTCAAGGGAGAAAATAATGAAAGTTAAATGTGGGGATATGGAGGTGTAGCTGAGGGCAGCATAGCCCTACGGTGGTGAAGGTAAAACACTTTGTCAATGTTCCTTTTATATAGGACTCTCTATCCTATATGCAACGAATCCAAGAATTTCACCAAAAAAATAATTCTACCCTACAAAAAAAGGGTCGTCGTGATATGTACAGTCATTGACAAAGACACACGAAAGTGCCATGATGTTCCCTTAAAGAGAAAAAGAGATCTTCACATATTTAAAAGATCAAAGATAAAAGAAGTTAAAAGATAGCTTCTAAAAGAACAAAGAAAGAAAAATGAAAGAAAGAAATAAAGAAAAAACAAAGATGCAAAGATGAAAGCAAGGAAAAGAAAACATATAACAAATGTTGTTCTAAGTAAAATAAAGACTCAAAGCCAAAAAAGAATAATATGCTAGATGAAACATAATCCAGTGAGATTGATAATTGTGCCAAATTGCTTATGTTCTATGATTGACTATGTATGCAAGTATTATAAAGATTATTCCCAACATGATTCTTTTATTTTTATTTGCCCTACTGAGCCTTAAATAATATGCATTAGCTCACGAAAGGTCTCCCTCCCATGCATTTGGGTTCTAAAGATAATCAGACTTAGAAGATGATGATGATGATGATTGTGTGGATGATGAGGAGATTCATGATATTACAGATGACATGAATCCAGTCTAGTTAATTTTTAATAATCAATAATGATATAATAGTTAGCCTTTTGGATATTATGACGATGAGTTAATTTATGTTGAATTTTATGATTTAGTCTTTATTTTAAATTTAAAACTTTCGCAAAAGAATGATTTTTATAATTTATTTTAATTTTCGCACAAGTGTCTATAAAAATTGATTACAAAAGATCAAAAGTAAGTAAGGAAGTTAAATATGACTAATGTCTCGGATAAATATTTTGAGGAACTTTTGGGAGTGTCATAGAAATGGCCCAAAATATTTTTTTTGATTCTCCATGAGAAGAAAAATACTCTGCCATTCATGCGTCTCGAAAGGTAATGAAATAACTATTTGGAGGAGCTTCTGAGGACGCCACAAAATGTCCATGATCAAAAGATAATTGGGTGATTTTTTTTAAACATGGATGGAGCTTTGAAATAAACTTCAGGATATGCTCGCGCAGGACGACTCTTATGATGGCACTCTAGGAAATGGATTGCAGGCTTCGCCCACAACTTGTGCAAAACATCAACAATTATTGCAGAACCCTGGGCAATCCGAGATCGTCTAAACTTGGCATGGAGCAGAGGTCTTCGCCAATTGCTTGTTGAAGTCGACGCGAAAACCATCGTGAATGAACTGAACAAAGGAGACACACCCATTAACGGCTGGACTGCCCCCACTATTCGCAGAGGTTTGCCAAATACTCCACAAATAATGATGGGTAATCATACAGTATGTACCTCGGACACTTAATAGAAGTGCCAACTGGATAGCCACCAAAGCACTGGAAAATCAAAGGAGAATTCACCATCCTAGAATCTTGCCCACCAGATGTTTATTCATCTGTGTTCTTGGAATGTATTTTCTAGCAGCGATATGGAGCCACCATGTAATGCTTAATCTTATTTTAATAAAATAGAGGTCTAACCTCCCCTTTGTTCAAAAAAAGTAAAGAAAGACGCTGTGAACTTCAGGTAACCCGAAAGGCTACTATTCTTAAACCAACATGGGCATGAGTCACTACGTGGTCTGCCTAAGTAAAGTGGACACGGACGCCCAGCCGTGTTCTGGTTTTAATAATTGAGTGTCATCTTTTCCAGTGTCTTCTCTCTTCGTCCTCTTGCTACTAGATAATAAAATTCAACAAATTGAGCAGTTTTTTATTTTAAAATGCATGTTACGTAGAAATTAATGAAAATTGGACCAAATATGCTATGAAAAATATGATAATTTAGCGCGGATCAAAAAATAACAGAGATAGGGTTCAAGGTGATTAATTCGAGATTTCAATGAGGATGAGGAAGAGATTTGTGAGGAGGAAGTATCATCGGTTCTTGGTATTTTTAGCTTTTGTATGATTCCTAAGATGGATTCATGTTTTGATATTGATATGATATTTGTGATGGTTGTAATCAGCTAGGTTGAACATCGGAGTGTTTGAAACCTCCCTCTTGCTATATTGAACTCGTTTATTGTTGAATACATTCCCATATGACTTTCCTATTCGCTAACGTGTTGTGCTTTTGTTTATGCATTATTTCTCGTTATGATTGCTTTTGACTAAGATTTAAGTGTAACCCTATTGCAAACCTTTCCCGAGAGGGTGGAGAATGTTGCAGGAGTACAATCTTAATCCAAAAGGAGAGTAGAACTTCAACGAGTTTCATTTCTTTCTCAATCTTAGTGGAGGGTACTAGCTGAGAGGCAATATCCTTCCATTAAGAAGGATCCGCGAGTTTCCGAGAGGTCCTTAGTGAGTGTTTAATGAGCGGAAGGATGGGGGTTATTTAGACATCGAGAGGTGTATGTAATAAATAGTCTCTAGGGATTCATGTTTTGTGGTTATGTCTTCCTTGGACTTGGACCGTGTCCTGGCACAAAGAATGTAAAACATAATCGGATCGTGTTCCTCCTAACTGGTGCACATGAAACTTAGGAATTGAAAATGATCCATCACCATAATTGAACCGGGTTCAACATTTAAAAATCTTAGAAAATTAGAGGAGATGACGAAATAGACCGGGCCAGATTCCGAAATGGACATCATCTCAGGTTAAAAGTAAATAATTAATTTGACAAAGTTGACTTCTACCAATCCTGACGACATCAATAAATCGTAGAAGGATACGCACCAGCAACACATGTCGCGCTGGATTAAAAAACGGACCGTGTGCATCTAAGGAATGACAAGGAACAAAGTACGATGGACATAGGCCATGTCGCAAGCTGACATGGACCGTGTTTCGAAGGATCAACGTAAGGATAGTTGACACATGATGGAAACGACTCGTGTCATTCCTTGACACGATCCATTTTCCAAAAGGAAGATGATATATGGTTATATATGAATGATGTGAATGATTAATTGTAGGATCTGGAATGACACCAAGAGGGGG
>LTAE01007915.1:3842-30973 GCA_001647135.1 Pontederia paniculata | reverse complement strand
ACTAGGATTCTGATTTTTATTTCTTAGTTATGAAAATATCTTTGGAGGAAATAAAATATGAGGAGATAAAATATGAGAGATTTGAATTTGAATTCGGTTGTAGGGATATTTTTGAAATGGAAAGATCTGGGGAGTTACACTTAGATTCTGCTAAAAGTTTAATTTTAAATATTATGTAAACTTTTATAAATTCTTGTAGAGTTTATACGATTTTATACGAGTATATACGATTCTACGTGAATATGCATGACTCTTCATTTTATATAATAAAATATTCTTAACTATCAAACATTTTATTTAATTAATTTATTAATAATTACAAGTTAAGTTCACAAAGAGTATATTATTAGTTGAAATTATTGCAATCAACTTTAGTACATTTTTAATTTTCGTTACTTTTTTAACTTAATAAATTGCAAAGTTTTTAGTTACTTAATAGTTAAGAGTAATAGTTTTTATTTTCATTGCTTCATATTTTTATCATATTACTGCAATATATTAATTTTTATATATTTGAATATTAAATGTGTATATAATTTTATATCGTGGATTTATATTAATTATTTTATAATTTAATTTATTTGATACATAAACTCTACGATCTTATAATATGACCTTACGATATGAGTTTATAAGAGAGAAAATAAATATACTTAAACTCTGAAACTTAACAAAGTGAGGTTGTCACCGGTGTGCATGATAGTGGACACGATGGCTTGAAGAAGTGGAAGAAAAGGAAACAAATGAGGGAGAAAGGGAGGACGAAAAAAAAAATAATAATAATTGAAATTTTTTTGAATTGGATCACTATATGTTATCAATAGTTTTCAATATTTTAAATTAATATTTTTAATAATTAAATTTAATATTTTATTATTTTACAATTTTTTTATAAATATTTAGGAAAATTATTTACAATTTTTATCAATAGTCTCTACTGAATTCTCTGATTATTTGCCGATAATTTTTATAAAATCTTTCATACTATTTTATACTTAGATATCTAACTATCTTTGATAAGATCCTAGTCTTTACGATATCATCCCAAGTTCAAATGGAAATGTCTCATCGTTTACGTACTCCTTTTGTTTGCCGAGGTGAGGTGACATCTCATCTCATATATATGCTACACATTCTTTGCATATACTTAGTTCACTTGTGGATTAAGAATGTAGAAGCAAGTAATAACATATTCCTAAATACTCCACCGAAAAAAAATATTCCTAAATACAGGAAAGACAATAATTACAAAGGCCTCATATTAAATTTGCCAACTTTTTTCTTTTGGTCTTTCCGGAATCTTTCCATCTTAAACATCACAACTAATCCAATGTTGCGGACGATGGAGATACGTACAAAATTCAAATGGATTGCCTTTCAAAGCCCATTAACTATCCTAATAGCCCAAATTGAATTCGGCCCAATTCTGAAAATTGATATATTGGGCCGCCGAATCGCCACCGATACAAACCCTAACATTTGCCTCCATTCTCTTCGTATATAAACCGTTCTTCTTTTTCTCTCCTACCTTTCCCTCCTTCCTCTCTCTTCACCGCCGCCGGCTTCTGTCGTGGTGCTTCATAACCTTCGTGGTCTCAATGGCGGAGCGCGGCGGAGGAGGGGAACGTGGTGGCTTCGGTCGCGGCTTCGGCGGTCGCGGTGGACGAGGCGACCGAGGCGGCCGTGGTGGTGATCGCGGCCGTGGTGGCCGTCGCGGTGGCCGCCGCGAGGAAGAGGAGAAATGGGTACCGGTGACGAAGCTGGGGCGCCTCGTGAAGGATGGAAAGATCAAGAGTCTGGAGCAGATCTATCTCCATTCGCTTCCCGTGAAGGAGTACCAGATCGTCGACCAGCTTATCCCCGGTGCTCTCAAGGACGAAGTGATGAAGATTATGCCCGTCCAGAAGCAGACCCGCGCCGGGCAGCGCACCCGCTTCAAGGCCTTCGTCGTCGTCGGCGACAGCAACGGCCACGTCGGGTTGGGGGTGAAGTGCGCCAAGGAGGTCGCCACCGCCATCCGCGGCGNCGTCGGGTTGGGGGTGAAGTGCGCCAAGGAGGTCGCCACCGCCATCCGCGGCGCCATCATACTGGCCAAGCTCTCCGTCGTGCCTGTGCGCAGGGGTTACTGGGGCAACAAGATCGGGAAGCCGCACACGGTGCCCTGCAAGGTAACCGGCAAGTGTGGTTCCGTCACTGTCCGCATGGTGCCCGCCCCCAGAGGCGCTGGTATCGTCGCCGCCCGCGTGCCCAAGAAGGTGCTGCAGTTCGCTGGTATTGAGGATGTGTTCACTTCGTCCCGCGGTTCGACCAAGACACTGGGGAACTTTGTAAAGGTCCGTTCTTTTATTCATCTATCTTTTTAATGACTTAATATTTTCAAATTTGGTTTATTGTTTTCATTTATGTGAATCTTTGATGTTATTAAGGTGTATTTATTTTGACATCTCTTGTTAGATTGGTACCTTTTATATTTCCCTAGTCATGTTATGTTCTAATTCCATAGCATTTCTTTATTCTATCCAACCAGCTCATGTTAAACTTTAATGTCATATGTTTCGCTTGGTAAGCAAGCAACCTGTTATGTAGGCGTTCTTACTTGCGTCATGCTTTATGCTACAACTTATTTGTAGAGATATTCTTATGTTTCTTGTTATTCTATTAACAATTTGTAGGAACAATATAGATGGGCCATTGCCTCTTCTTTCATTAGATGTCGCTAATGGGCCAAAATATAGGGAAAGATGCATAGAATTTGAACACAGGTAGTCTCATGGCTACTTGAATTCTCGGTGTATACAAAGAAAATGTTACGATACATATATGTGGTTGGTGCTAGTTAGAGGTGGAGGTTGGGCCACCCGGCCTGGCGCATCTTCTTGGCTTGGCATGACATGAGCCTCTTGAGGACGAACCTGATTTGGTTCGGCACAGTTTGGGCGCGACCAAATATATATATATATATATATATGTTCTTATTAGATTCATAATAAATATGGGTTTCTTTGGTAGTCAAAGTGTAATCCTAGTTTTTTAACTTGGGTTCAAATTCTCCTTTCAGAATAATTTTTAAATTTAGCCTAATCAATAAATAATTTTTCGAGAAGACCCACATTCTTATATAGTATACACTAATTATTAATACAAATGATATCATGTACTATTATTTAGTTACTAATTTACCAAAAATGAGATAATTATATATTAAATACTACCAAACACTAGTTTGACGAGCACGAGCACACTCGAATTTTTTTGTGAGTAGTGCCAATGTTGTTGTATTTGATTATTGAATCAAGGATTTAAGAACCGTTTCTATTTGCATTTGGTATTGTCAATATCAGAGTAGAAAGCACTTAAACCTCAGGCTCCTCATATTTCACGTCATTCAATCTCCTTTTGGCACATTGATATTTGATGGTCAGACTTGGTGCAAAATCTTCAATACCCTTAGTTTCTGATTCTAAGATTTGGAGTATTTGAGGGTCGGAAATATAATTGTGTTGATTCCGTTGTTCCATGCTATGATATCTTTGTTTATATTGTATTTCTTACATGGTCTGAGTCACTTGTGCTCTTGTTGTTCATTGTTTCACTTCTTCCTGTTACACTTGGTTATCTTTTTTTTTTTTTGCCTTTGCAGGCCACGTTTGAGTGTCTCAGCAAGACCTATGGGTTCCTGACTCCCGACCTGTGGATGGATACTCGCTTCAGTAAATCTCCCTTCCAGGAGTACACAGACTTCCTAGCAAGACCCACCAAGTTGCTTCTTGACAATGTGGAGAAGGTGGAGGCTTAAGATGTCTGGCAGTAATTTATTTTTTCTCCTTTTGCCCAAGTTTTGAATCAGGATCTTTAGAAGAAATCTTAGTTATGTGACCACTGAGGCATGATACATTTTTGTTATTCTAAATATTATGAATTTTTTCTTTAAAAAATCATTATTAAAATTTTAAGTCTTTCCAAGATCTTTTTTCCCGATGTATATGCTTCATGATGTTCATCAAGGTTGTTAAGATCGAGATCTTACTTAGGATCGGAGGAGAATTACAAGATCGACGATCGGACAACGATCGTTTGATTTTGTGAAAGATCTTATGAAGATCGTAAAGATTCTATCAATTGGATCATATGATAGGTAGAGGGTTAAATATACCATAAGATAGATCGTAAAAGATCGAGATCTTGACTACCTTAATGTTCATTGCACTTTTATGAGTTCAGTTCATGATGTTTTCGAAGTTTCAAGATTTTATGTAATGTATTTAGCCACCGATCATGAATTAGTTTTGAGTTTTAACATTTGACATTGGCGTCGACTGAAGGTTTTGAGTTCAGTTTGTTGAGAAAAAGGTTTTGTTTGTGTAATAATTCTTTGAGGCATTTTTAAGTAGTGTTCTGTTTGTGGAACCCTAATTTTACATTAATAAAGTCTATGCATAGTGATGGATTTGAAACATTTCTACGCTACAGCTGATCAATTTTATCTATTTTTTGCCTATTAAGAACATAGAAAAATTGTCCCTCTGGAATCCTTGATTGGGTAGTGCGGTGCTATCTTTTTCTATGGAATGTAAGCTATTAGTGCATTTCACAACTGCATCATCATATTAAACCTACAGAATCTGAGCTATTAGTGCATTTCACATCTGCAGTACCTTTTTTACTATCAAAAGTGTACATCAAACGGTTCTCTCTCTCTCTCTCTCTCTCTCTCTCTCATATATATATATATATATATATATATATATCTGTTGGGCATTTATTAACTCGGTTCTGTGTTTGCCATTAACTTCCACCTATTTATTCACCATTCACCATATACTGATGTCCTCATAATGATAAAGGAATACGTTATTGACTCTGTATATTCAATATCAAGGATGTTCTGATAAGCGACCAAGAGTTAGGCTTAGTAACATAACTTTAATAGTTGGAGAACAAGTGGAAATATTCTTGACGCTTATTGGGTTACAACTACAAGTTTCTAAGTAACAACCCCAAATAAATGTTAGTGATAGCGCAAACAAGCTTACCTAACGAGGTGCTTCTGAGGAGGTGGGAGTATTGAGGCAAATAACTTCAATTCAAATCGAGAATTAAAGCATTACAAGAAAAAAAGTTTACTCTATCACTGTACCACTATTTTAGTTCGAGGATTAAAATGTTAAATTTTTTTAGTGGCGCTTTGAGGTAGTAGCAATCCTCTTTAGAACACCATGTTCAAACCTTGGTTAAAATCTTTGTAATTTTCTCTCAAAAGTTAATAAAGGACACATCAGTTCATCATCCAAACATTGGATATCAAGATAACAGTTCTTTTCAGAAGTCTGTTGAAAGGTAAGTAGTGGACAGTGGACACAGCAAAGGTTGCACTAAATAGGTAAATATGGATGCATGAAGTACTCATTGGAACGTCATCAGACGTCGCCACAAAGACCTACTACTTAGACTTGGTAATCAAACACCCCAAAAAGCCTCACCATTACAGGGAGCAACCACACCTTCCAAGTGCCATCACTTCGTGGTTTCCTCGGCCTTCGATGGTGGTGGTGGTGGTGGCGGCGGCGCCGGAGGAGGAATGCCGCTGTCGAGGCAGCTCCTGCACCTGCTCTCCACCCATCCTTCTTCCACGTCCTTGTCACCGCCGCCAGCTAAGCGCCGGCCGCCGCACACCCGAGCGAACACCCCGGCCAACACAGCGGCTATCGTGATCAACGCCAAGACCACCACCAGCGTCTCCACCGAGTGCCGCGCCGAGCGCGCCCCGAACGCGGCGGCCGCCGGCGGTGTCATCTCCGCATTTGTAACCTGCGTCTGCTCCATTCTTCTCGACGGAGACAAGCGAGCGCGTGTGACGTGAGCGCACGCTTTGAGTTGCTCCAGGCCACTTCCCAAAGCTCTCGTGAACCGGAACCTGAGAAAAATCATATAGTTTTGTCCTGTGAGCGTTCTTGCTTTAAAATTTCTATTTCTTCATTTTTTTTAAGAAAAAAGATAAATTCAGTTCAAAAAGTCGAATACTAAAACATAATTCTAACAAAAAATTAAATGAAAAAAAAACAAAAAAAAAGATCTTTTTTAGTGACTTGAGTTAGATGGAGTTCTCGTGTGCTTAATTTTGAAGCAAAAAGTTGGTGATGCATTGCTTGGAGTTAGAGGGCTCTGCTCTGCAAACAATAATTGAGCACTCAGAAGAAGACCAGAGAGCACGGTTGAGGATTCATGGACGTGTGCAGCCCATTAACTACTGATTTGCAGCAGGAAGCTGCTGATTGGTCAAAATCCAAGACTCACGAATCAATGTGTCATCTTGTGAGTTGTGAGGTCCCGAGTGGGACTTTGTTGGATCCTTGTCACTGTTGTCTTCGATAACTGGAAAAGGTTTTGAATGCTGTTCTGGATTTTGCTGTCCTCGTCCCACTCTTACTGCATTTATTTGTGTAAGGGGTAAAGTGGAGGAAGCAATATTTGTTTTTTTTTTAAACGGAATCAGAAGTACAGTATTTACCAAATGTTTTTTTCTGTTAAAATAATATTATTTAAAAAATAATCTCCCACAACTTAATAATAATATACAAAAAATAACATACTCCTAATTAAACATTAATATAAAAATATTATTTATTATGTTTTAAAATATTAATGATCGATATATTATTATTTCTTATTAATTATGTTACTATGTTAATTTATTTTTCTCTATTCATTCTTAATCTTTTTCTTATTTTTTTTATGTTAACCATAATCCTCTTTATC
The DNA here is from genome assembly GCA_001647135.1 of Pontederia paniculata. NCBI lineage: Eukaryota > Viridiplantae > Streptophyta > Magnoliopsida > Commelinales > Pontederiaceae > Pontederia > Pontederia paniculata. The sequence continues at coordinate 24,217 of LTAE01007915.1, read as the reverse complement.
TCCATTTTTTCTTCCTATTAATTCTCCTTCTATATTTATTTGTTGGTTCCACTTTTATATTTGCCTAAAGTTTGTCCCTTCGATTATTGTTTCCTTTTCGTTTTTTTACAATAACTTTTTCACCTTGGTTTACTTTTTCTAAAAAGAGTCGCCTTATAAAAAACAATAGAGTTGACCAATTCATCTTTTCAAATTATTTATTATGTTTCAAAAGTCAAATACTTACCAAAAAAACATTATAATTCATATATTATAATTTATTATTTTAATAATATTAATAATATATCAATTTATTTTAATTTTAACTCTCTTATTGTTTAATTAGTTTTTCTATATTTCCAAGTTTCCATTGCTTCTCCTTATTTATTCCCCTCTTATTTTTATTTCCAATTTCCGATTTTATTTTTACCTATTATTTCTCCATTCAATTAGTTTCCTTTTTTATTTTTTTCCATTTTTACAATATTCTTTTTTTGTCTGGTTTAACTTTTTTTTTTCAATTTTAAATTTGAACCGAGTTATTACCAGCTAGATAGTTCACTGCTTTTTATCTGGTCTGATTTAATTTAACCCAGTCCAATATGCATTCCATTTTTACAGTTAAATCGGATCGGATTCAGTGCGAGCGCCGATTCACGATTCAATCCATCAAACTAACCGACTTGATTTTAATATGATGCAATCTCTTATTGTTTTTTGTAGCAAAGGAAATGGTGTTAGCTATCCCTTCCAAGGGAGGAATCCAGTAAACATTGGAAATGAAAGCCCCAACTAGTCATTTTGCAATGAAATGCTTATTCAAAGGAGCAGGTGCAAAAAAAAAACAAAGTTTTTTTTCGTATGCACTGATGGTCAGAAAAAAATTATTAAGGATGGAAGTTTTTAATCTCCACTACAAGTTTAGCAGATTTTATTTCAAACACAAATAAATTGTATCTAAGACCCTGTTTGGTACGAGAATAAGAAAAGTGGGAATTAGTAGGAATATTCTTTTTTAATTCTTGTAAGAAGAATAGAAGTGAAATATTATAATGAGATATTCTTTAGGTGTGTTTGGTTGATTAGTTAAATAATATTATTAAATATAAACCTTATTATTATATATATATATATTATTAAACATGATTAAATATTTATTTATATTATTAATTTTAATTAATCAATATATTTTAATTATTGAGTTAAATAATTATAAATAAATATTAGTGCTAATTTTAACAATACAAATAAACATGTTTAGAATAATATATAATTAGTCTTCATTTTAATTTTACTAAAAAATTAACTACTAATTAATCATAATATTATATCAATTATAATATTATATTATTAATATTTTAAATATAATTAGTTATTTATTGACATTATTAATTATAAAAAATAAGTAACATAACTCTAATTATTGGGTTAAATAATGATAAACAATATTAATGCAAATTAATATGTTTACATTAACATTAATCTTTATTTTATTATTCATAAAATATTAGCAAAAATAAGGAACAAACAAATTGTTCTTGTTAATGGCAAGAACAATTTGTTCTTCAATTTGTAATAAAAAAGAGTGGTTTCACAAAAACCAATGTAGTTTTCAAATCTGACAAAAAACTTTTGTTCTTGGGCTGTTTGGGTAAAAATGCAAGAACAAGATGATTATTCTCACCTTGTTCTTATACCAAACAGGGCCTAAGAGAAGATGCCAAGTTGGAAGTTTTGTTTGTTTCATGGTTGTGACGATTGACCATTTTTTATAGGTTTTGTGAAATACTACGCCCTCTATTAATGTTAATCGCCCACTAGCCCCCATTACTTCTTGATCTAGAGTGTTCAATCTTGACATGATCTCGCTAGGAGTACATAATTATCATCAATCAAATATTATAAAGTCCCTATTACATTCGAAGCATTTCTCCCTCCAAGAACTAATAGTGTAATATGTGTGACAACAACAAAAAATAGATAAGAAAAAGGAGAAAAGAAAGAAAAGAAAAATGAAAGAAAGTGTAACGCCAAAATCCACTAAAACCCACATATTAAGCTCCCAATAAATTTGTGGCTTCTGATCTCTTCTCTATTTTTTAAGATTTCAAGCATTGTAAATTCAGTCCTAGGTTTCACTCCGAAAATTGGAACTTTTATTCCATGGTTCAAGCATAAATCAAGAAGATGGAGCTCAAGGGAGAAGTAGCTTGGATATTGACATAAGTACGTAGAGAGATTCATATATTGATTATTAGGATAATATAAAATGATGATAGATCGTTGGTTTATTATTCAAGCATGAATTATGATGATAGTACGGAATTTAGCGTGCTTGAAGAAATATTTTATTATATTTAGAAATCTAATACTTTTTTTAGAAAGTTCATATTTTCAATATATAGAAATGTAATGAGGGAGACATAATTCCTCCCCAACCCAACACTTTTGACAACATCAGATAAATATAAAATTTTTACATAATGCCTTCAAACTTCTCACAACCTTAAACATATATATATATATATATATATATATANTATATATATATATGTGTGTGTGTGTGTGTGTATTAATACTAATAACTTAGTGTTATTAAATCAATCAGTTATTTTGTAATTATAATATGATTTGTATTAGAGAAAGTGATAATATAAATTATTTCTCATTTTCTCGATGCATTTTTTATATATTTATCTCTTATTTGGTAGAAGATTTAATATGAAATCTAATATCTAAGGCGTAAATAAAAATTTAAACAAGAAAACAGGTATAGACAATCCAAAAAATTATATATTTCTTAATATAATGTTAATTTATTATATTATATTTATTTGTAATGAAAGACACAAGTTTTACTTTACACGCACATGTCATGATATGCCTCAGTAGGAATATTTAAAAAGAATACGAAATAATTTCGAATTTTCCATCCACCAACTCAAAAAGATAGTTAGTCTCTATTTGAATCACACCAAAGTATTCAGTTTTAGTTTCTCGAGTACATTTTTTAAATATATTATTAATTCTAAAATTATATTATCATTAATAATTTTTGATATTATAATATATTGGCCTCTCTCGATATTGTTGTCTGTCTCCATCCTGGTGTTATGAAGTGAGCATAACATGTATTGCTATGCCCCCATTGTAATTTAGAATTGCATATGGTAAAATGATGGTCTCTTTACTATTTTAGGTGTCAATTGAATTGAGCATGCTATATAACAATATTTTTATAATCGGATCGGAGATCGAACCGGATGACCAACTGGGTCACGATTGGATCAGTTCAATCGGGTTCAACCAGATTAAATCGGATTTTATTAAAATAATATTATTTACAAAAAATATAATAATATTATATGATATATAAATTATATAGTAACAGACTAATAATTATATATACTTTAATATATTATTTATTATATGTTTAAAATATTAATGCTTATTTAAAATAATTATGATTGATAGATTATTATTATTATTATTATTATTTATTTATTATGTGATAGTAATAATCTCATGTTAATTTCTTTTATTTTGATTAACTCCTAATTTAATTATTTTATTATTTCCCAATTTTCACCTCCTTCCTCTCTATTTCTTTTCAATTTTCACCTTCTTCCTCCTATATTTAGTCATTCCAATTTCATTTTACCTAGTGTTATTTTTTAAATTTCTTCTATCTGTTTCAATATTTTTTGACCTTGATTTGAGTTGAATCATTAAAAAAGAGTACTATATTAAAAAAAATTAATGCTTATAAAAATGCATGATTATTGATATTATATCAAAAAATTTAATTCTTATAAAAATGCATGATGATTGATGTATTATTATTTTTATAGTACTAATAACGTTATATTAATTATTTTACCAAAAAAATATTGCTTACTTTTCTATTATTTTACTTGAATTTCTTGGTTTCAACATTTTTCCTTTTTTATTTCCATTTCTTTTCCTTATTTATGCCTCCTCTTATTTATTTCCCATTTCCAATTTTGTTCCTGCCAATTGTTTCCTTTTGTTAAATTTAATGCTTGCCCAAATCTTATGTCATTTGATATTATTATTATTATTATTATTATTATTATTATTATTATTATTATTATNCTGCCAATTGTTTCCTTTTGTTAAATTTAATGCTTGCCCAAATCTTATGTCATTTGATATTATTATTATTATTATTATTATTATTATTATTATTATTATTATTATTATTATTATTATTATTATTATTATTATTATTATTATTATTATTATGCTATATTAATTGTTTCAATACAAATTATTGTTCACTTTCCTATTATTTTACTTAGCTTTCAATTATTATTAAATCTTTTATTTTTTTTAATTTCCATTTCTTCTTTGTATTTATTCTTCTTCCATATTTATTATTATTTCCAATTTTATTTTTACTAATTATTTGAATTGCTTTCCTTTTATCCAATTTTTGCTTCCATTTTTGTATTTAGTTTTTCATTTTGATTATTTTTTTTCTAAATTTGTAGTTAAATATTTTGAACCAGTTTGTTGGTTTTGATAGGTTCGAACCGATTTTACCCGGTCCAATATTAATCCCATTTTTGCACTAAAATCGGACCGGCCCAACCACCGGTTCGCGGTTGAACCGATCGACCCGACTGGTCTGATTTTAATAACATTGCTATATATTGAGTGGCAAGTTGATTGATACATTATATATTAGGCCATTTGCCTCTCTTTGTAACCGAAAAAAAAGTTGACTGATACATTGGCATGATGAAGACATAGCAAAAACACTAGGAATTATCATTGAGATACTTTCTTTTCATGAGGGTCAGTCAATTGACTTTGACGGACACAACCAACATTGACATTGAGGGATGGGTTGATCAACCAACCATCAAGTCGGATACCCGAAGGTGAGATGATCAACTCACCTTATCAGGTCAATCAACCAACTCGTCGGGATCATTTTAGTTATTTATTTGTTTGATCGAGTCCATTGATTGCTCATCTAGATCACAAACTAGATGCTTAGCCCTAATAATTTAAAGATGTTGTTAATGTATTGATGTATTATTTGAATCAACATATTACAATGTGATTGAAATATTTGTCGGATTGGAGGATAGATTATCCTCATATTATTTATTGACTCAGATACGAGAATTGGTGTATTACTTCGTACAAAGTTCACGTGAACTAAAGGTGTTCCATGATTTAATTAACCATATTAATGACAATAATGAATCAATCCTACAATTATTGATGATGAATCATATAAAATGAATGTATAATCATCATATGATAATTGATCATTGATAAATCATAAATTCATATCAATATTTAGATAGGGATGACTTCATATGAGGATGACTCTTTATAAAAAAAATAGGAGGTTGAAAGATTGAACTTTTCATTATCAAATGACAACAAACAAAATAAATGCTATTGCTATTAAACATTATGAATGTTATTGATAGAATGATATTGAAATTGCTAAAGTTCAAAAATTTAACCATTAAATTATTATTGCCTTATGGATTCTTGAGGACTATGCCATGCTATTGTTCCATATTATTAACCTTCATCGATAAATTATTTGTTGTGAATTGCAAAGACTTTACATATTAGTGTATGTTCACCCTCTGTACTAAGTAAATAAGGTTAAATCGACGATGGTGGTGCTACTCAAGATGAATTGATTGCATTTGACTAAGTTAAGTCATGAGTCAAGCATTATATGACTATTTAGTAGGCCTTTTTTACTATTTCCATGTATTAAGTGTCCTATATAAAGAGTTTTGTAGCCCAAACTGTGCTTAACCTAAGATATTGTAGTTTGACTTATTATTTGCAAGTTAACATGGTCAAGTCCTTTGTATATGATCAATTATAATTATGATTGTTGTTACGTAAAATAGGCGAGGGAGAAATCACATAAAGAAGACACAAGAATTTAACGAGATTCACCTTTAACTGGGCTACGTTTTCGGGCGGCTGTTAGAGTTCTTTCTTTGATATGAAAAAATAATAGATGATACAAGATCCAAAATAATTCAAACTCTATGAGACCTCCGAATGGGATGAGCGAGTTGCTCCCAACTATTTTAAGGACTCTGATGCACATGGGATCATATGGGTTTATCACTGAGTAATATTCAAGACTTTATCAACAGTTGTGATATCATTTCCAGTGTATTATCAAGATTAATTGTATGGCTAGATCCATTATTTATTGATATAAATGTACAGTTTCCCTGCCCTAGATTTTGACGTTTCTGTAATCATCTCAATACATATGTCAAATATCGATACTATCACATGTCAATGCATATTCGAGACGTCATAATTAACTTATGCTGTGAACATAAGCCAATACATGTGCAGACCATCGTGCTAACCTCGCTTCAAGAAGGAGATTCGATATGCAAGAACTACGATGGCCACCGGCCTCCCTTGGTCAGTTTCTATTTTGTGACACAGTAGGGGTGAATGTTCCTCATGTTATCTTCTAACTTTTATTTCATGTAAACCCAGGCTTAGCCTCTCTTTTACCAAAAAAAAAAAAAAAATCCTCTGCAAGTTTTTGGTGCCTCTGCTTAATCTTTTCAGAAAAGGAAAAACTGTCACTTGCCAACCAGAACCGATGAACTGTACTGTTAAGGAAGTAATCTCAACGTTGGGTTCGTCAAGCAGAAAAAAATTCCAACTGTTTCAAGACCAATATTGCAGTCATTCCCAGCATTTTTTTTATGGTGAAGAATACGTTACTAGTAGAGATAATCAATTCAGGGAATTGTTTGTACAACTGTTTTTTTTTTTCAACAAAAAAAATATACTAATTGATCCTAATGCTTATTAACCAATGGGAATTGAAAGCTAATGGGTAATTGCAGAGTTCTAAATCTAAGAATACTCAAATCCATTATGAGGTGCGAACAGCTAAGAAGACATGCGATTCAATTGGCATGGAGTTTCTCTTCAACTGCAAGGAGCAGGGAAAATGTTCCCAATCTGTCTCAACTTCACGTTGTTGCAGTAACTTCTGACGTCTGCTCCACATTCTCCTTTCAAGTTGATGTCTTGCAGCACAATCTGCTTGCACTCGGAGGTCGCGCTGCAATTGAATTTGATGGCTATTTCTGATGCACTTGTTCCTTTGATATTCTCATAGGACACGCTACTCACTTTCACTGCTGATTTCTACATTATAACATATAATTAGTACATTGCAAATCAGAAAAGAAACGGTAAGACAGATTATCTGATCAGATATACCTCTTGAGAGCAAGGAATCTTTGAATCACAGTAGTTCTGGTCTATTATTATAGGATTCTTGACACCATGCATGGCTATATTTCTGAAAATTATGTTCTTCGCAAAGCCTTGACCTCCCTAGTAATCAAGAAGACATCAACCACAAATAAGAAAAAGAAAAAAAAAATACTTGGAAGCCACCTTATCAGTTTAATCATGGCAGACACCCATGCAACAAACCATTAGCTATGTTGTTAATTTTATGCAAATCAGAGGACCCTGCAAGCAAAAAAGAAAAAGAAAAAAACTTTGTGGAGAGACTTCAACCCACTACATTGCATGTCCAAAAGCATCAGTTATGTGCTGGTGTTGCACGCCTTACCAAAAAGGATCAAACTGCTACTGTACTATTACTACTCGTTATTAAGTAAACATGCAGCATAGAAGATAAATTACAAGAGCAAAGTATCTTGATCTCTTGTGTATATGTGATTGTATGTCTTTAGAGCCTTTCAAGGAACAAATGGTGCTATGACTCAATCAGATAACTACAATGAACCCTAACAAGTCACAGTAGGTTGAAATTTAAACTTAAAACAGATCACCTGCCAAGTTTTAATTCGGACTCCATTTGTGGTGTTTTTCAGTACGGCAGTGTCCACCAACACATCGGATACATTAGCTCTCGAGTGGTTAGACCCCAAACTCCCAATGCTGGTCACCAGTTTTTAGTTGAGCACAGCAAGACAGAAGAGAGTTAGAAGGCATTCATGTTCTGAACAATTGGTATGAATTCTGAAACAGGTAGGAGTTGGAGTCTCGGACCTGATTCCATGACCTGGTCCACAAACTATGTTGGTAGCTATAACGTTGCGAGAACCTGATACTATCGATATGCAGTCATCGCCTGCGTTAACAGTTCGTAAAGTTGGCGTGAAAACAATGCTGTATGTGCATGATCCTTGCAGTGCATTCTAACTAGATATAAGATTTGTTACCTGTTCCAATGACACAATTGTTTATTATCATATTCTTGCACGAGGACACATGAATTCCATCTGTGTTTGGACTCGTTCCTGGTGCGGAGATGGTTACCTCAGAAACACGGACGTTTTTGCATTTGTAGAACCAGACATGAATCTGTTGGCTATCTTTTACTCTTAGGTTGTTAACCTTCAAGTTGTCGCAGCGGGTAAAAGCCAAGGCCTGGAAAATACAATGCAAACATGCACTAGATGAAGGTGAATAGAAACAGAAAAATAAAGTTAAAAATCCTAATGATTAAAATTGATCACAGCAGAAGCATTGACTACATACCGTTGGGGCATGTACACAGGGCTGAAAAAAGAAATAAGTCCATGAACAAATCTTGTCAGAATAATTTGAGAAAGTAAAACTAACAATGAAATGAAATTAGGAGTATGATATTTGTTTAATTACCATGGATTCATTTCTTTTGCAAGAGTTCTTCCACCATATGTCGCCGTTACCGTACAACAATCCGCCACCTTTTACCTCTAAGTTTTTAATCTTATAGAACACGATCCAATACGTTAAACCAGCACTAATATTGAAATCCGTTCGCACAGGAGTTGCTATGAGTGTTCCTTTTATCTGAAAAAAGTATGAAATTTTGTTTTTGCTTGTTCAGCTAAGAATCTTACTATGTCATAGTAAAACAAAAAGGCTGCATCCATAAATGGCTAAACGCTATCTCACCATTACTGTAACATGAGAATTGCAAGGTCCAGAGAAGTTTAATGGCTTCAGAAAATACTTCTGGTCCTGGGGCACCAAAAAGACAGTTGGAGAGTATGATCGGCAAGCTTTCTTCCATGTCTGTTCAAACGCCTGACAAAAATTAAGCGTATAACCTTTCAGCTCAATTTATAAACTGTGAATAGCAATTCTGAATCTGCACAAGCAGAATTGACATCAACCATCATGCAGATACTGATCACCGAAGATATATGCTGGCAGGCCACCAAGTTACCTTCGTGTCATCAGTCCTTCCATCACCTTTGGCTCCGTAATCGTCAACATTAAAGACAGCCGGACCACAACTCGTGGGAGCTAAATTTGAGCCATGCCTTTCATGCAAATGTTTCCCATGGCTCCCGTGGAGGACCAGCAGCAGGCAAAGAGGAAGAAGAAGCAGACTTGACAGCCCCATTACAAGACTTCAGAACAAGATGAGACACAAGAGGATTAATGTTCAAATTTAAATCATTTGCACAGCTATATTTATACTGCATGCATGAATCATCAAAGGTTGCTTTGTCTGATGGTTTTTCACAGAAGGTATTCCCCTCCATGATGCAGAGTTGGGTGGTTAACTGGTGTGCCAAGAGATTGAGGCGTATAAGTCCATCAGTCTGTTTGCTTAATTACCAACTTCTTACCATTTACCTGTTAGTTGTTGTTGCACTCACGAAATTATCCAATTTAATTAGTAAGCAGCTTAAAAGTTTCCATTTCTTGTGATGTTAAGAATTTTTAGTTTTTCTAATCCAACCAGAAATTTACTCATGAAACTTCACTCCGGGAGATGATCTTACTTTTATCTTCGGACAAGCGTAATTGCAGGTCAGCATGCAACACCTGAACACGCAAACTAATTGGAGATATCTCACGAATCTAGTAGATATCTGAACTGCTGATAAGATCTGTAATGGCAGATTTTAATTTCATTATGATTTTGCTAAAACACAAAAATTTCACCTCAGACTGTTAGCCAAAGTTCAGAATATAAAATCGAACGTTACATATGAACAAATACAGTTGATTGGATAGACTTACAAATGGACAATATGCCTTCTGCAGTTGGCTTCGTGCTGTATTCACAGGCAGCAGCACTGATCAGATCTCCTGTTCTTTGTTGTCTATGGAAAAAAGAATAAAGAATTCAGATTTAATCTTAATTCCAAGATATGGAAGATAACTCTATTTCTGGAAAAAGAAGGAAACGTATCGGCGTAACTGAGAAATATTTAAGAGTGCATTGAGAGCTCTTGTGCAAACTGTCCGCAAACATTCCATTCATGCAATTTCTGGAATCCATCTGTCCGAATGCACCCTCGTTATAATATGTCTCATGCCAGTCTTGGCAATTTTTTTTTCTATTTGTTAAGGTTTTACCCCTTCTGCTATCCAGATTAATTTATGATATCATATCTCTTAGTTTGCTGAATATGCATATATAAGCATTACTATATATTTTTTATAAGGTTATGATATGCTTAGTGAATTGTGTTCGGATCGCATTCAACCGGATTTTAAGAAAAAAAAATATAAGTAAACACTTCAAAAATAGTGTATTAATACCAAAGATTGATAATAAATTATTATTTATATTTTATAAAAAAGTACTACTATTCAGAAAAGAAAATTTTCCCTAAAAAAAGTATATTTTTAAATTTTTTATTTGACTTTCTTTTTTATCTATTTTCTTTTCAATTGAATTAATCCTCCTCTTTTATTTTGGGCCAGCAATTATTCTCTCTTTTATTTTCTTCTTATTTCTTTCCTTTTTTTCTCTCCCTATTCCTTTCCTTTTTCCGATCCTTCCTCTTTCTTTCTATTATGATTTTCATGTCATTATTTCATTCTTTCTTCCATTTTTATTTTGGTTTCCCTTCCTTTCCTTTCTTCTCCTTATCCATTATCATTATATATGTCAATGAATTTAATCTATTTTGTGAATTTCTTTCCTTTTTTTATTATTTTTTCTCTTTCAAATAAAAGCAAAAAAAGATAAATCCTAATCCATGAATTTAAAATCAAATTTAATAATATTAATTTTATTCGATCCTGAAATAAATCAAACTATGAAAATCAAAAATTAATTTCTAACTTTTACTCTTTGGTCTCATTGTTAGACAAGGTATCGAATAATTGATCGGATACCCTTTTTCATTATTTTTTTTCATTTTCAGATTGAACCAAATTTTCACTGATTTGAACCGAGTCAATCCGGTCGAACTTATATCGTAATTAACCAGGTTGAACCCGTCAGTTCGATTTAATTTTAGTAATATTGTTTATATTGAAAACAAATGCATTTATTTGAATTCAGATGGATTTTTCATGACAGCATCAGAAAAAAAAATTAAATATGATGTTTATATAAGATAAAATTTAAAAATAAAATTATTCACAATGTGCGAGATGCCAAGGTAATTATTAACTTTTTAGGCAAATGCGCCGAATACTCGACGAGGTCACGATGACCTGCATGTCGGAGGGGGAATATTATATTATGCATGTACGTTGCGTAAAAGAAACTTTGGGTTCTATTTGAATTATTTCAATAGTAGAAAGATTCACATTATTGTTCATCTTTTCTCTAAAAAAAGATATAAATAACTTAAAACGCCATGTATTATAATGCACATCTCAACGTTGTCGAATTTTCAGTTGCAAAAGATGGGAAAATTAAAGTAAAATGAATGTAAAAAAAATTGAGAAGACACAATGTTGTTCATATTCTTTAGATCTGGGTTGCATTTCTTGGTTTGTGTTGTAGAAATTGAAGAAATTTTGAGTTCCGAAAAAAGATATGCATGGAGAGTTCTATTGTTTTATTTAGGAAACAAAAAGTATGGGATGGAGAGTTGAAAAGATTTTGCGGGTAATTGACATCAGAAACTTGCGGTGTCAAATTATATTTATTTCATCCCCTCTCCTTTCTCCAATATGTTGTGGGGGTTGGGCAGAATTAGGTCCATATTCCGCATGTAGAAGTAAGAGAGAGAGAGAGAGAGAGAGAGAGAGAGAGAGAGAGAGAGAGAGAGAGAGAGAGAAACTGACTAAAATATTGATGCATATATGAATGCACAATAACTAACCCTTTTACCTAAATTATTATATCAAATTCAGCAATGTAGAATTCAAAGGAGACAATTTTTGGGCTAGCACATGGAGCATAATTTTTTTCTCCCTCGAACTTGTCTCTCTAAGTAAGCCAACTCTTGAATATCGAGTATACCTTAGAAGCTGTTTGGTAAAAAAAAAGTAGAAGCTGAAGTTGACTTAGCACATAGTTTTATCATACTTTATTTATCAAACAACTGTAAAAATGGTAAGGTATAAGTCGGTATTTTAAAAAAAATATATTACATTTGACTTCTTTTCAAAATAATATTTAATAAAATTATCTATTCTTTCTAAAATAATTTGAATACTAATTCTTATTCGTCGAATAACAATGGTGAACTCTTACTTTTGAATATTTAAAATTGTTAATGAGTTTAAATAATAAAATAAATTACACATTTATTATTTATGTTATGCAAACTATTAAGTCTTTGCACTTACATGATCATTTATTCGTAGTGTGTTGTGCACATTTGAACGGTCCGATGAAAAAAGGTTGGTACATAAATATTCAAGTATTATAAACCTCATTTGTCTACTCCCCAAAGTCATGTTGTAAAACCCGGCCTAGCCCGGCCGGTCGGACCGATCAGACCGGTCGGATCAGTGTCCGGAGTCTAAAACGGATCATGAGTCACTCAAAATTCGAGGTGTCAATTGGACCGCTTTGACTCGGTCAAATCCGAATTGAACTGCTCAACCCGACGAGTTTGACCAACCTGATCAAAATTTGTTTTTTCAAATAATAATAATAATAATAATATTAGAAGTTTAGTTTATTTTTTAGAGCTAAATAATATACTTTATCATGTAAGTAAAATTTAAAATAATTATGTTAAATAAAAAACTTAATAAATCAATCGAGCATATTAATATTTAATAATTATCTTATTATTTATCTTTGATAATTAAGCACTATTATAAATTATAAGTTATAAAAAATATCATATTATTATAATTAATAGTATGTGCTCATGTATTTTGATTTTACGTCTAATTTTTATTATAGTGACCGAACGTGGTCACTCCGTTTCTCTTACAATTTTTTATATTAATTTATTAATATTTGATTCGATCATCCGGTCCGACCGATCAGATCGGTCCGATCTGATCCGTCAAACTATTCCGGTCGATGTTCGGGTCGGGGTTTAAAACATTGCCCCAAATTATATTATTTTTTATTTTTAATGTTTTCACGGTGTTTCTCAAGGGAAAAAACGATCAATTACCTATCATTAATGTTGGAATAGTTATTATTTTATTAGTTTTTTCCGTACAAGATTCATTTAACTTATTTGTTATAGTAGTGTTGACAAATGTTTAGTCGATGGATGTAAAAAATATTTTAAATAGTTCGAATTACTATATGTCCTGTGTAATTCATTTTTATTTAAACTACTTTAAGATTAATGAATATAATGATAATTAAACTTTTTTAATTTTATTATATAAACAATTCATTAAAGAAATTTAATCACTAATCTCTAAATAGTAATCTTCTAAGCAAAGTATTTTTGGGCATCAACTACTTGTCGTTATTATTTTTATTTATATATATTTATCAAAGAGATTAAATATTGTTTGCTCAAAACAGTACACGATACCTTATAATATACTTCTAAGACATGCTATTTTGCCTAAACCTCATATTAATCAAGTTGTCATAATATTGGTTGCCAATAATTTTCCTCCACTTTAAATCAACAAGTGGCTGTGTTCAGAAAGGAAATGCCTGTTCCAGTTATTTCATTGTTAGTTATCTTTTAGCTTTTATTTTACTCATATGTTTTTTTTTATTATTATTATTTTCCTTCACCGTTGATCATGGATTGTTGAATGCTAGCTGCTGAACAATTCTTCTCACAAAACCTTACCAGAAATGATCCCGGTTTTGTTGCCAGATTTCTGATTTCCCTCTTATATGTATCTTAAGATGATTATATTGTGGCAAAATTATCAGTGTCAAATGATTATTATGAGAAGAATCATTACTAAAGCTGCAAAATAACACTAGAATATCCATTTCATTCTGTGCTCCGGAATAAGTGGAGATACAACATATTTGATGCAAAATACATGTCCTAAATTGTTCAAAAAATGATTATAATAGTATCATAATATGCAACATACATCTCTCTCTCTCAATGTACTAAATACATAAAACACTCGGCAAAGGGCCATCAATCTACACAGACTGAGCTTTTGAACTTTCCAAAGTTTCATTCTGCTTCACATCCTCTTAACAGTTGATACCGCATTGCTGAACATCCGGACCGGTTACCCGGGTAGTGAATGGATCAATCCGAACCCACAGCAAGGAAAAGATGGAAGCAAGAAGAATCGACCATACAACCACAATGGTCGGTGTGCGGTTCTGCCGCCCCATCAAACCCTTCAAAAAGGGGTAGAGATGGACGATCACCCAGAATGCGAAGAAGAGTTTTCCGAATAGCGGCCCCCATGACTGGTAACCACTGTTTATAGCGTAGGAGACACCAGCAACCACGCCGACCATATTTATTATGAGAAGCGTGGTCGGCGGTATCAAAAGTGTCGTCCACTTGAACATGTACAGCTCGGCAAAATCGCCATCTTCATCGGAAGCCTTTGAAGTAACTGTGAAATTGGTGTCAATACCAGCAAGAACTTTGAGAAGACCTTGGAAGACAGCAAAGAGATGCGCAGAAACGCCACCGATGACCCAGAACTGTTCATTCCTCCACCATTCATCTATCCCTACACCACTCCACCTCATTTCCAGAATACCAGTGGCGAAGATGGAAAGGAAGAGAGAGATGAACCAAATACTTGCTATATTGCTAATCTGCAATGAATGATACAAGTACTCTTGTAAAAAAACAAGTAAATGGGGATGTAGGCATCTTTTAACTCCATTAAAATGATCAATAACATATTTGCACTGTTTACATAACAAAAAAAAGTTGTGTACAAGTTTGTGCTTAAGAGGATGGTGCTCGGGACATGGTCCTCACATTTGTTAAAGTACTACTGTTTAACTTGGTCCAGGAGAAATAAAGACAAAGAAAGCAGATGTAACACTGAGTATAAATAACTGCAAAATCATATACTAACCTGAGGGATAATGAACTTTCCAGTGAGTAGACAAACCGCAGGTAAAGTACAGTATAGGAGCAGAGGAAGTGCAGTGAGAGGGTAAATAGTGGTGTTGATATAGGCAAATCTCTCAAGAAACTTCAATCGTCCACCATAACCGTACCAAATTGGGCAATGGCGACTAAAAAGAATCTCAACGGATCCCAGAGCCCACCGAAGCACTTGGTTCAGACGATCTGAAAGGTTAATGGGGGCAGAACCTTTGAATGCTGGGGGATGGGGCATGCAATAAATTGACTTCCAACCACGGGCGTGCATTTTAAAACCAGTGAGAATATCCTCTGTAACAGAGCCATAAATCCAACCAATCTGTAGCAAGAGTAAGAAATAGTGACTTATACTTCAATGTTAACAGAAGATTTTCTATGACGTGTAAAATGGTCCATGTTGTAACTAACAAAATTATGATGAATATTAATATAAGAAATTCAACGTCATTTGTGTACCTCACTTCCCCATTCTGTTTTGTCCTCATAACCACAACTGATCACATGAATGGCTTCTTTCAAAAGAGACTCTGGTGTTGCCGACTGAGGAACACCACCATTTTCCATTAAAGTAGAGGCAACAAAGACGGTTGACTGGCCAAATCTTTTCTCCAAGCTCATTTGTGACATTAGCAGTGATTTTTCATCATCAAATCCAGCACCTATATTTTCAAAAAGATGAACAAGAGTTAACCACCATGACCCCCTGATGGAGACATGAATCCACTTTAGGAAAAATATGCTATTAGCAAATATTATAAATCAAGCCAAAGTTTCAAAGGAGCTATACAAGAGTATTTATAGGGTTCTAAACACCCGATATATCAAATAGGAAAACTCCTAATAAAAGGAAAATGAATAAAAGGTAACCTAATATAAGGAAAACTCATAATAAAAGGAAAACCAATAAAAAAGAAACTAAACTAATCAAAAGGCCTAACTAAAGGGCTCATGCTAAAGGCCCATAACTAAAGACCAATGACCATAGGGCATAAGGCCCATAATATTATTCTTGTCTACATCACCCCCTATATCTACAAGTGCTCTAACTACTGACTCAGATCATGAGCACTGAGCTGGTACTACTGACATGATGAAAATCTTTCATCCTACATAGGTACTATAGGAGTACAAAATGACTAAGCAATTAAGATGCAGAAAAGAGGAAGCCGATTCTATATGTTTGTAAGTTTTAAGAAAAATAAAGTCCAAAAAAAAACATCCTACAGTTACTCTAAATGAAACAAAGAATGTGCCGTCAAAAGTAGATGGATGCCAAACACGAGATGAAGTTCAAATGAGTGATTACCTTCAATTCCCTCCTCAATATCTTCAAGATTAAATATGGGAACAGTATTATCAATTTGCTTGCTTGATTTCTTTTTCTCAGAACTCTTCTTACTAGATTTTGAACTTTTCTTACGAGAACCACCACACAATGAAGAAAAAAAACCTTTCTTTTTATTCTTATTCTTCATGGGAGGCTCATATCCATAGAGAGCTGTCCGATTGAAGACACATCCAGTACCCACATAAACTGGGCCTTGGATACCATCGAGGCCTCTCAAGTTGATCTGGAATATGAAGGGAAATAGGTCAGCATGTCACAGGACACAATAAAGTGTTCATATGATGGCTCGCTCACAAAAATGACATTTCAACTTTATTCATGTAAATGAAACTGAAAAGGTTAACAAAGAAACACAAACTGCAATCTGTAAAAGTCACATTGTAAGTGCAGCCAACTCAAAAGACAGAAGTAATCAAGAATTATTCTGTCTTATGACACCTGGTTGAGGTCTTTTTTTTTTTAAAAGAACCTGGTTGAGGTCTATAAGGCTAGTAATATAGTACATTCACTTTTTGATATTCAGTGAATTCAGTTAACGACAACAAGAAACCTTGTAAAAATATATTAGTCAGACACAATTATAGGAAAAGGCTAAACTTTTTAAATATGATAGGCTTGACCTGACAATTGGTTGAATTGTGAGGAATCTAGAAGTGTGCATGTTTCCAGTGACAAGCAATATCAAGAATTAACAACTCTGTACCTTAAACAAAAAACTTGGTTTCATAAAACAAAGACATTTATCAGCTAAATTCCTAAAAGCCAGAATCGAGCTAACAGAATTTTTCATTGCAACTAGGCATGAAACATATTTGTAAGCAAATTATGCATGCCTTCACTTACATCAAAAAACACAGTGTTACGGTTCGCATAACGATCATTCTTATCAATACCGTCAAATCTCTGTGGAAACTGGACATAGCAAACTGATTTCCCAAGATTTGGGTCCATAAGGAAACACATTGCTTCCCTCAATGCCTTGCTATTGTTTATATAGTGATCACAATCAAGATTTAACATGAAGGGTCCATTAGTAAGCACTGCTGACACACGTACCTGTTGAGGACAATAAAAGGCTTGTTAGGGAATATGGCCCAGTTGATGAGTACGTATTGAGATGTAACAATGAGATATCCATATAAAAGGATGATGTACTTACAAGTGCATTCATAGCACCAGCCTTTTTGTGATGCTGGAAACCTGGACGCTTTTCACGAGATACATATACCAATCTTGGTAACTCGTTGCCTTCAGTGTCAAGCCCTCCACTATGACCTAGGAAAACCTAGAATATACAAACAATTAATTGAAGATCATCATAATAACAGGCCATAAGATGACAGGGTCTCACAACTGATAGTTGGATATTGAGAAGTAAACTTTAAACATTTGGTCAAAAAATAAGAATCATTGTCCATCTTAAATAAGTTGTTTAAAATCTTCTTCAACCTATTTGACAGAACCTACCAAAATAATTGTTAGAATTGCACCAACCTGTATCATTCCAGGATGATCTCTGGTGTTATTCCCAGGCCATGGTGTTCCGTCTTGCATAATCCAACCCTCATCAGGAATTTTTTGTGCTTTAGCAACAAGCCCATTTACGCGAACTTTAAACTCTTCATATTCTCTCTGAATGATAGAAATGCCAAAGTGGAGGAAGACAGTTTAGATAAAAGAAATTTTCAAGCATGCCAAAAGAGATGCAAGATGTAGTACCTTCATTGCCCTGCGATCTTTGACAAATGAAGGTTGAACTTTATCTTTGAGGTAATCAATCTTTTTTGAAAAGTACCATTCTGGAGCTCGGGGCTCGATATTATATTTTTTGCAGAAAGGAACCCATTTCCTTGCAAATTCTGAAGTTTCAGACAGAGCTTCGAATGTCAACATAGCAGCTCCATCATCAGAAACATAACAAGAGACCTTGTCAACAGGATAGTCAACAGCAAGAATCGATAGCACGGTGTTGGCAGTGACAAGGGGAGGTTCTTTCAAAGGATCCACAGTACTGACAAAAATATCAACTGCAGCCAGTTCAGATGGCTCACCCTCTCTATCGTACCTGTAGTTGCCAAATGATTTCGACACATCAAAATTGAGATCAAGTATAGCAGATTCTGTGATTAATTAAAAAATACAGTAAAAAAGAAACTACCTTATTGCCAATCTGTCAAGATAAGTCTCACGATTGATAGGGAACCATTTAGGGAACTGATCCAGGATCCAGGATATAGCAAACCATATCTCACAGATAACAGAGAGTAACCACAGGACAATGGCATTGCGCACCGGATTGGTGATACGATAATGAAGGAATATGCATAGGATAACAAGACGCAACATAATGACCATTCTGTATGGGTTTATCTTTGAAGATGGAATAGGAACCTTTCTAGAAAGGGGTTGACGAGCTTCATCATTTCTGCATTACAAAGATGTTCAAATAAAAAAACAAAGCAAAGTAAATGTAAAGTAACTCTAAAAGAAAAGAAATAACAAAATAAATGTGACAATGCAAACAGAGGAATGAGACATGTCATGGATGACTATACATTTAGGAGCATTGAAGTGGAGGCACTTCAGAATCTTTGGTAATACATATAGCGATATATAGGTCATATTGAAAGTATTATAGGTAGCAAATACTCTCAAGTGAAGAAACAAAAAGATATATCCAGATGCATAGTTTAAAAATCATTTTTCATACAAGCTTACTGGATGTTTTTAACTTATTTCACCTTTTGAAAAGATGCCTACAATTTGTAACAGCTTGATTCAAATGACTGATAAACCAGTACTTGTCCAAGATATAGATGGGTATTACATGAATGGTAAATCACCACCTCTTAAATAGTTACTTCTTACATCATATTCTACAATTGCCATCAAACTAAAACTAACTATGAACTACTTGTTAACTATTTTAACTTGAACTTCATTTTACTCCCAGTACAAACGTCAAATATGGGATTCTCGGATGCAATTGTGGCACTTGGTGAAGGCAAATTCTTTAATAAAAATTTACATTTTAAACTACAATAAATTTAGGGAATTACCTTAGAATAAAGTCATGTACAGACAGGGGTGGAGCCAAGGGGGTGCAAGGGTGTGCACTGGCACCCCCTGGACTCTGCTAAATAGATTCCTTACTTAGTATTGATCAAGAGTGAGTACTTGTCCAGATGGATAGGGTGTACTATTTGCAATTGGAGGTCTACGGTTCAATTCCCCTAGGTGCTTCATTTTTTCCTTCTTTTTAGATTTCTAAGTAGCTGTTTTAGTTACTACCCACCCCTAGGTAGAGGAGCTACCTATTCCATTTTTTACTTTCTTATTATTTATTATTTATTTTTACTCAATATTATCTAATATAAAATTTACTTATATTATATTAACATTCATTTATTTATTAACAAGATTATTTATATATATTATAATATACATTTCTCCTTATTAGTCTTATAATTGTAACATAATAATCTACTTATTTATTTTATTACATGCATACTTATATTTTCTTATTATTTATCCTTTACCTTTACTCAAATATTAGCTTATATTATTTCAAAAAGTATCATTTACTTATATTATATTAAAATTTATTAATTCACTAAAAGTATATATATATATAATACATTATATATTCTTAGTTATTAGTTTATGACTATACCATGTATATCTATTTATTATTCAATCAAATGATAGAAGTATATTTTTTCATGAAAATATATATCAATATTGTTAATTTTTTTTATTTCGTTATTATTTTATTCAATTATGAATTAGTGTTATAATAT
>LTAE01007914.1:13916-27339 GCA_001647135.1 Pontederia paniculata | reverse complement strand
TGGTCGACCGCTTATATCCTTAGGACACCCACTGCACACATATGGTTCTTCTGATATATATTACATGTGCAGTGGTCGTCCATTCCTTTAGCTCAGGTCGACCGCTGTACTGATCTTGAATATATCCTGTTACAGAAATCATCTCAAACAAGTTCATCAGTACAGGTTGAGTTCACTTACAAATTTATGATCATTCAAAACATTCTCGGGATCTTAGATTCAACACTACATCCTTATCATTTCAGACTTCTTTTGCCAAATTGTTCTCCAAAGGTTAATCATGTATGTCATTGTATTTATTGCATCTTCCCAAACTGACAGGTAGAAATGTGTGAATTCTCATGCTTCTAACTCGTTCATTGAGTGTTCTGTTCATCCGCTTGGTCATATCGTTCTATTGTGGTATACTTGGAATCATCGTCTCCATTTGGATGAAATGTTCACCATAGAACTCTTTCAACCCTCGGTTCACATACTCATGACCATTATCAGGTCACAAACATTTAATCTTGACACCAATTTCGTACTCAATTTGCATTTTCCATTTTTTGAAAATAAAAAAAATATGTCATATTTATTTTTTGAAAAAACAAACCCATTCCTTCTTGGAATAGTCGTCGATGAATGTCACATAATATAATGACCGCCGAGAGATGGAACTGAAAATGGACCCAACATTAGTGTGCACAAGTTTCAACTTGTTAGACTTTGGTGTTCTTGTCATTTTGGAGAAACTGACTTCCTTTTGCTTTCCCAGCACACAGTCTTTACAAAGTCCAACATTAATTGACTTTAGATCCGATAGTCAACCCATTTTATGTAGAACTTTGATTCCATTTTCACTCATATGTCAAAGTCTACAATGCCACATATCAATCATGTTGCTTGAATCGATAATTGTTCAAAATTTCTAGTGTTCATTGTTATATACAAGGTACCCAACTTACTACCTCATGCTACTACCATAGCATCTTTAGTGATTTTCCAAGAGTTGCCCACAAGCACTGTAGCATAACCATCAAGATCAAGTTGTCTCATAAAAAATAAATTTCTCTTTAGTTCTGGTATATGTCGAACATCTTTTAACTTCAAATAGTCCCATTATATGTCAAGATTTTCACATTGCCCTTCCCTCACAAAATTTAATGGTTTATCATCAACAAGATAAACATATAAACCTTTCCAAAATTTTCAATATTATACTTTTTACACTTCATTTGTGAGGTAGAGTGAAACGAAACTCCAGAGTCCAGAATTCTTCATTATTTGACTATCAACACTCAGAATTAAAGCATATGAGATTTCTTATATTGCAACATTGGTTGAATCTTCATTATTTGACTTTTTCTTTGGTGCTTTGCAGTTTCACTTCAGATGACCTTTCTTTCCACAGTTTCAGCATGCAAATTCACCATATTTTTCTCCATGCTTTGATTGGCTTCATCGTCTAGAATTGGATCTGCTTTGATTATGCCCTTGTTATTGTGTTTTTCCTCTGCTTTATGCACTTAAAGCTGCACCAATTTTCTCCAAATTCTCTTCAGCTAATGTCCTTGCTCAGAATCAAATCTCAAATATTTTCGGTTGCAATTGTAGGTTTTGGGATTGCTTTATCGATCCTGTGTCGACTAAGTGATTGATGGCCGCCCTTTTTCTTCCGGGCTTCTATAGGCAGTCCCCTTTGATATGGGTCCGATTTCATTTTCCAGCCTACATTTAATAGTCTCATTCGACAACGAAAATTCATAGAGGAATTCACAAAACCTTTATCTCTTAGTTTTTGACTTTTTGGATAGCTATCAGTCCGTTGATTAGTCTCATTACACAACACGACCTCCTTGATTCCCATCATTGAGTTTCAATTTGGTGGATCCATAAGAACTACTAATTGCCATCACAGTGGTACTCCAACTTTCTAGTAAGGAGGACAATAAAATCAGATCCTTAACTTCATCATAAAAAATAATACTCACGAACTCAATTGTGTTATGATCATATTGATTTCGTTGATGTGATTTACGACAGAAGCCCCTTTAGACTTCATCAGATTGAACAATCTTCACATCAAGTAGACCTTACTTCAATGCAGACAGTTTTTAATACATGTTTGATAACTCCTTCATCAAGCCCGCCGTAGTTTTCTCATTCATGATGGTGAAAGCGACGTTACGAGCCAACATCATTCTGACAACACCCAAGGTTTGCCGATCCAATAGTGCCCTATCTGCGTCATTCATGGTAGCTGTCTTATTTTCTGAAATGGATTGATGTACTTTTTTGATACAGATAGTCTTCAATCTGCATTTTCCAAAAGTTAAAATCTTTATCATCGAACTTCTTCAATCATGATCTTTTCATCATCTGTCACTATCGCTCCCATCGCCCACTAACACCTTGGCTCTAGTACCAACTTGTCGGGAAAAAGGCGCAGACAAAAGGAGAAAAATCACAAGATTCACACAAAAAAATACATAAAATTTATGTGGTTCGGAGATGGATCTCCTACGCCCACGACCATTGTAGATATTTTTCACTATTTCATGTCAAAAACCACTAGAATACATAACGGTTCCTAAAATCACACATATATAATGGAGTTAGAGAACCACCCATAGAATAGAGAAATTACTTAGATAATCCTAAAAAAAAATTAGCAATAGTAAGGGTTGGGTGATCAATCTCCATATGCTATCTCCAACACAACACAACACCCTTTTATGGAAATATATTATAACATACACTTTTAAAAGTGTACAAACTTTAATTTTATTGTTTGTGGCCTTAGTGAGAAGACTTATCTTTTGAAGATGAGGCTAATTAAGATTTGAAAGAGAACTTATTAGGTGAATGAAATGACAATCATGACTACGATCATAAAAAAATATTAATAAAAAAATGGTGCCTTAGAAGTATTCAAGCTTTATCAACCAACTTTTACTATGTGGTTGAGAGCCTCAATCACTAATTAAAAGACCATGGTTAAAATCCTACATGGAAACTCTTGAATATTATTTTATTGGATCTTTCTTACCTATTCCTAATTTTTTAGTTGTAACATACTTCAACCTAAGTTGTATTACTAGAAAAAGGTTGTACAAGCCTTGATTCTATGGTTGGCAAATTTACTGAAGGAAATTATCTTTTGGAGGTAAGAAACACTACAAAAATGTTATGATTATATGCAATCAAGGTTGTTAAGTTAGAAAGTTCAAATAGACTTGTTCTTCTTCCTATAAATTGGTATCATGTACTTGTCAAGTTTATGTACCAAATAAATTAAATTATAAAATGATTTAAAGATAAACTATAAAATTTATTCTCCAAATTTGGTGATGATCCCTAGTCAATCCCATATCTTTATTTTATAGTGAAAATTCTCTTCATCTTTTAACATCTTGCATGCATAATCTTCTTGACCAGTTAATACTAGTTTTCAGGTTAAACTATTGACATTTCAATATTTATCTTGACACCATATCATCATAATCAATAGATAATACTAAAATAATAAATATGAATGAAAATGTAAAAAAAACTATTTAACAAAAGAGGGGTGGAGAGCAACCTTCCCTCATGATATGAGAATGGGAGGAGGACGACTATCCCCTTTCTTTTCTTGAAATAATATTTGTTATTTTTAATATTTTATTATTGTTTTATTGATTACTTTGATGTGGCAAAGATATTAACATATATCTTGAAAATCGGTTTAACCCGATTGAAAGGACTTTTGAAAGATGAAAGATGTTTTTTTTACAAAATAAAGATGGAGGGCTGGTTAGGAATAACCATCAAAGTTGGAGGATAGTTTGTGTAGTTTACTTAAATGATTGATATGCGTCTACATTATGCATATATTATATTAAGATGATGTAAATATGAAGTAATAAAAAACAAGCATTATTACTTAAGTGTACTAAGTAACAACTTTGCAATTTATTAAGTTAGAAAAAATAACGAAAGACAAAAATGCATGAATTTTACTGTTAACCACTAATAAGTTAGTTAAATAAAATAGTTAATATTTATAAGTTTTTATGATGCAAAATGAAGAATAGTACATATTCGTATGAAATCATGTGAACTCTAATATGAGTTTATACAAATTTTAAATTAATTTTGAGTAGAATCTAAGGGTTTAAATCATTTAAAAGTTTATATCGATTCGACACATTTTACTTATCTAAACTCTTTATAGATTTCAACAATGGCCATAGCCTCATTCAATCAATTCAAGTGTCACAAACATTTTGATAAATCAATTGACAATGATCTTTTTGTGTTACTTTGTTAATGCACATAGTCATGAATTGTTTACCCTATTGAGGAGATTATTAACGCACACATGATTGAATGCATATACTGGTGCATGCATATTGATGTAAGAAAGGAAGAGGGTTACAGTTGGTAGTAGATTTTAACCATTTTTTTTTCTTTTTTGCCATCCACGTATTTTTAAGTAACATTTGTGTTGGAGATAACTGGTAGAAGATTTTAATTTTTTTTGTATATGATGGAGCTTAGGCAACTGCACCACATAATTTAGTATGATTTAAGAGTTGTTATGCAGGATATACATGAAAATAGTGAAATTCTATATGATGGTCATGGACGTAGGATATCTATCTCCGAAGTACAAAATTTTATTATGCTTTTTTATGTTATTTCTTATGTTATTTCTCTTCCAATTCTTCATTTTTCCAACAACTAGTATCAAAGCCACAATGTTAATAGGTAGTAGGAATGATAATGGCAAATGATGAAAATGTTAAGATCGAGAAGTTCGATGGATTGATTTCAACATTTGTAAGATACAAATTGAAGATTTTATATATCAAAAGAAACTATACCAACCCTTCTTATTAAACAAGCCTGAGATGATGAGAGACACAGATTAGGCACTATTAAATCGACAAGTTCTAGGTGTTATTGTTGGCTCACAACATCACCTTCAACATTGTGAATGAGAAGACCATGAAGGGTTTGATTAAGGCATTTGTAGGATCACTTGGCACCAAAGAGGGGGAGGGGGTGAGTTGGTGTAGTGAAAAACTTTAAATTGATTTTATAAACAAACACAAAAGCTTAAAAATTGATTTATAACAAAGCTCAAATTCAAAAGGTTTCGATCAAGAATAAGTGCAATAGTGATATAAGTGAGAATGTAAGATAATAAGTAAAGCAAGTAAGAGAGAAATGCGAACTCAAGACAACAAAATTGTTGACGACGTACGACAACAACTTGACCTACGCCACCCCCAACTTCTCAACCTCGAGACCATCAGAGATCCACTAGCATCTCCTTTTTAATAGGAAATGAAACCTTTTACAACACACCTCATTTTTTCCACTTCGAGAGGTAAAGTACGCCTCTTCTAAGAAAGCTCACAATCATAATTTTCTCTAACTAAAGAGGTAAGATGACAATCTCTCTTAAAAAAGCCTAGTCTCTCAATAAGAACACTCTTGATATCTCTTTTACAATTTTATGCTCACAACTAAAGAAGAAAAAAAATACAAATCTAAGCACAAGAAGCTTCAAATTTGATTTACAAATGCAACTTGATGTTTCACTAGAAACCTTATTTCATTTTAGCCCTTTGGAAGCTCTTTTATATGTTGGATCACTTGGCATCCGNCACTGTTCTTCATTATCGGTCACCCTCTTTACACCTTTGGTCGACCGTCTATGCCTTGCTCCTCCATATACAGTCCCCCATTATCGGTCGGCCTCTCTTCTTTGGTCGATCGTTTATGCTTCGCTGCTGCTCATCATATGCTCTCTTCCTCTGTTGCTGGTCGACCGCTTATATCCTTAGGACGCCCACTGCACACATATGGTTCTTCTGATATATATTACGTGTGCAGTGGTCGTCCATTCCTTTAGCTCAGGTCGACCGCTGTACTGAACTTGACTAACTCTCTCAGTTTTTAATCTCGCATACAATTAGACCAAATGCATAAAGAATGTTCCCAATTTTATCTAAAATCTCTTTCGAATTCTTTTAGACAATTACACAAACTAGGGCTCTTTTGATTTCTCCCAATTTGTCGCATTCATGCACATGGTAACCTAAATCAACTCTAAAGAGAGATAACAGGAATGCAAGATCCTTCCTCAGATTACACATCAAACATGCTAGAATCTAAGCATTCATAGAAGCATAATGCACAACATGAATACTATCATATTTATTCCATATAAATGAAATAGTAGAGTATATCTATTGTTCGGGGGTTCGACATAAATAATCCTAGATAGAGTTACTCCATAGATGGAGAAATGCAAACAAAGGAATATTCATAAATCATCAATAGAAACTAGGAAAATACAAAGAAATATAGTCATAGTCTCAAGTGCCTCTCAATTTCCCATGAGAGTCTGGTAGTGTTCCGCTCTTCTCCATGATAAGGTTCGACAAAAACCTTTGTGATATCCTCACCAAGAAACCCCTATGGTGTATATATAACTTCCGGGACTGAACAACTAGGGTTTGGGGAGTGCACGTCACCAATACAGGGCAACGGCCATCTTAACGACCGGTAAGTATCCTTCACGTCCATCAATCGGGAGAAAATGACCATCGTCACAGCCACAATATCAATTTAACGCCCGTGAAGTTGTGCTACAAAATATATATCAATTTGACGCTCGGGCGAGAGACCCTATCACACCTGTTAAGCCTTGCAATGTTGCATTGAACGCCTTTTTGTAGCTGTTGTTAACTTTCCCTTAACACTTGTGATGATTATCGATATGATGTAAGGCTTTTTGTAACGCCCATGAAGATCATGTTTGTGGTCGTGAGATTGTCTATGATGATCACATAGTTCTGTAGCGATCGTTAAACGTCCTTCATAGTCATAAGGTTGTTGTGGTTTCAAAATTAGGGTGAAATTGAAACTTTTTTCACCTGAAAAGACAAAAACTAGAATTTCAGTAGACATTGACTCTTTATACACTTTCAATGCTTAATCAATCCTTGCATTGTCGACTTTCTAACACTTAAACAAATTTAAACTCTTTCTCTTCTAGCTTTAGAAAAGAAGTATCACATGAGCTTAAGGGATTATATAGTTAATTTATATTATGTCGGTTTATTTTTCAATAGTTCTATCATGTAAATATGGTAGCAAAGGAAGTTCGTGTTGCGGGCTTTCGACCGATGCCTCTTAGGCTAGACAACCGTAAGGCACCAGGTGATAACACCCCTCGAGTTAACTTGCCCGGACATTCTCAGGTTCTAAATTAGAGTTTCGAATTAAATGGTGAGTCAAGTATTT
Organism: Pontederia paniculata; assembly: GCA_001647135.1. Classification (NCBI taxonomy): domain Eukaryota; kingdom Viridiplantae; phylum Streptophyta; class Magnoliopsida; order Commelinales; family Pontederiaceae; genus Pontederia; species Pontederia paniculata. The sequence goes on along the minus strand of LTAE01007914.1, from coordinate 20,055 downwards.
ATGTGTTTCTCTATATTGCATAGGATGGTCCATGTAGCAGGCTTTGAATCGGAGATCTCAGACCAGTTGGCCTTAGGTTGCCAAGCAAGAATCCCTTATGGATCTAATTGTCCAAATGCATCCTATTTCCAAATAACACACTCCTACCCTCTTCACTAGTTTTATGCTCGTTTTTATAATATATACAATTCTCAATTTTTTCCTTCAAACAAAACTCACTAGATACTTAGTGTTTTTCAATAAAATTTCTACTCTATTCAAGATGACATAACAAAAATTAAGTCAAGTTGAAAGGAAATAGAGTCTAAGAGTCATGAGCTAATGGTAACATACTCCAGTCCATAAATCCCTATACTATGGTGATGCTTGCTAAATATTATAAAATTGAATTTCATATACTAGGGATATGTTTTCCTAGATTGTGTACAAGAGATACATACAAGAGTTAGGTAGGGAGTTGACACATAAGAATTTTTTGTGGAAAAATGCATACATAAGCAAATATGATAATGTCGTACATGCAGACTAAACATGACTACTCCTCACGCTTGAACTTTTCGTTGTCCTCAGTGAAAGTCAAATGGAAGGAGTTGAACAAACACACAATAAATCATAAGTACACATTGATGAAGAAAATAAGTATGCAAAGATGTAAAAGAAAAAGAAGGACTACGACCAGATGGTCTACTGGGATGATCTGGTGGAGAAAGGAGTGTGTCGTAGTGTCTCTGGCCAACATGGTAGTCGTGGTGGCATCACAACATCCTCTCTACATGGTCTTGGTGCATGCTAAGGTCCTCATACTGTTGTCAATGCTTCTATTTTTGGTATTTCCTGCTATATGTCATGTTCACGGGACTCCTTTGTGCTAACTTGAACCTAAATAAACTCTCACAAAACAAAAATAAAAACTAAAAGCTAATGAAAATGATCGAATTGGGTTGCCTCCCTATCAATATCCTTATTTAACATCGTGGTCTCGGTGCCTCCAAGTTATATTCAATGCTGCCAATGAGGGTTGTGGTGGCTCAAACACGTGTGACTATACAACCAACCATATCCAACTTCTGGTAGCCTTATGTACAAACTTATCATGATCAGACCGGAAAGTGGCCCAGAGAGCTTATCGATTCAAGACAAACTGGTTAGACCGATCAAACTATTCGATCGGACCAGTATTTACAATTAATATAATCAATAAAATATACTAGATCAAATTACTTATTGACATATTTACTAATTTTTTATATAATCATGACAACAAAAATATAATTAAAATCTAGTTATTTATTATTAGATTTAGTTTATAATGATATTTTTATTCATTTTAAAAAATTTATTACGAGAATTATGATTTAGAATTTAATATTGTCATGATATTTTGTTTAGGTTTTAAATATAAAATATTACATTATATTAAATAAAAACATGTATTTAATTAAAATATATTTATAATTAGATATATACATTGTATTTTTAAATAAATAACTAATATGACTGACATTAAGAAAATGAGAACAAAAAAAAATAAACCCTCACATGATTAAGAGAAGATAAAGTTTTGAATATTAAAGACAATTAGGACAACTCAAATAGTCTAACATTGATAGTACTAAGAGATAATTATAAAGTGGTGGGTATTAAATAGGAATGAGGTCCAGGAGTTAAAATTTAAAACATATATTATTAAAAGTTTTAACTTGTTCAAATGAATCTGTTTGATCAGTTTTTTTTACTGATTTTTACCTATTCTAGCCGGTTTTGATCGATTCTCACCGTGTTTGACCGGTCTAATCCAATTTAAATCAATAGTCTGTTTAGGAGCAGACCATAGGCCGATTGGTTGGATCAGTCCAACCGGTCCGGCCTAACAACACTTTGCATTTACTCTGACTTTTCGAATTCTTCTCTAGCTTAATTGGAGTTGGGCTCTTTAGACACCATTGTTTGGATGAGATTGGTGTTGCTGATGTTGATGGTGCCGGTGGTGATGATGTCAATGATTCCAGTTGTGTGGGCCTCTTCTCTTGTGGTGGTGCCTGACTACAAGATGATGTGGTGATGATTGTTGGGGTTTCCAAATGTGAGCTCCTCCTTCAGACTATCACATATTCTATGATGCATTTTCTTGTCTCCTTTACCACCACATTGAGTAGTCCATGTCTTCTACTGATAATATTTTCTTGGTCTCCATTTTGTTTGATAAAAGCTTTGTTGGTGGCATGGACACATGATCACTGATGGTTTCTCTACAACCTTGTATGATTCGGAAATTTGAGAAGTCAATTGCACAACTTGCTTCTTTAATGCTTTAAGTTTTTCTTCCATATGTTGGAAATTGAGTTGGAGATCTAATGGCTATGGAGGAGGAGCTATCACATCGTTCACTTTGAGTTGATCCTTTTACAGAGTAAAGTGTGTCTCCAAGTTGTGGATATATTGATCCTATTGAGTGAACTTCTTCCCAATTGTTAAAATAAATTGCCCAAACATCCTTTCTAGTTTTGTCCTTGACTCAATTGGCGATGTGATGACACCATCAATCCTTGAGTTGTGTCTTTTTATCTCAGAAATCTGATTCTCCATACTCTGAATGTACTCTTCTTGTATGGAGAATTTCTTCATCAACATTCTCATCATATGTGTTAGCATAGCAAGCGGATCCGTCGAAATGTTATCTTCTTGCAGTTGACCAAATGGCTTGATAGCGCTTTGTCCAGAAAAGTTGATTCCAACTTGGATTACTCTTCAGTGTGTCTCCTTGTTGATGACTCGGTGATGTTTTACATTGCTCAAGTTGCGCTCCATGGAGTCCATTTTGTTCTACAATTTTGTTTTTTCCCTCAATTTGTGATCTTAATCTTCCTTGCTTCTTTCCATTGAGGGTGTTGAATTGACTTAGTTGTGTATTAAAAATATCTCTTGAAAAACTGACACAAAACTAGAAGAACGTGAAAGTATATATAAAAATTATGAAGATTGTCACTTGATAGCAAACAACAGAAAGGATAAGACTTCTCAATAACCATGAAGCTTAGACAAGTGGTCCTTGTAATCTGCTGTTAAAATACAACACTGATATGATCACATAGAAATAGAAAAGGTGATGAAACTCAACTAAGAATAGATGTAGAAATGACATGCTTGATGTGACAAATATGTACATACTTATCAGTAAGTATACTAGCCACGCAAGTAATATATTGATAAGGAGTGTTGATCCCATGAGGACTTAGAAATATCGAAACCTAGACCTAATCTAAAGAAGGTGATAAAATAGTTGGGTGAATGATTTTTAAAAATAGAAGAAAAATATAAAAGAATGATTATAGGCAATGATCGATAGCGATAAAGTCAAGCAGAAAGATAGGGTAGTATCACATCTACACCGTCGTAATTAAGGATTTTTAGATATAAAAGTCACATGGAATGTCTGATATGGTAAAGGGAATGTATCTAGTCCCAACTCATCAATGTTTTAGGGTTGAGTTAACTATTATTCCCTAATCATGCTAGAGCTAACCCTCTCTATTTTAGTCTCGCATACCATCAAACCTAATGCATTAAGAATGTTCCCAATTTAATCTAAGACCTCTTTCGATTTCTCTTAGACAACTACACAAACTAGGGCTCTTTCAATTTCTCCCAATTTTCAGTATTCATGCATATGGTAACCAAGATCAACTCTAAAGCAAGATAACAAGCATGCAAGATTCTTCCTCTAAGATAACACATCAAACATACTAGAAATCTAAACATTCAGAGAAGGATAATGCCCAACATGAATACCATTAAATTCATTCCATATAAATGAAACGCTAGACTTGATCCATAGTTCGGAGTTCATCATATACAATCCTAGATAGAGTTACTCCATAGATGGAGAAATACAAAGGAATATTCAGAAAACATCATTAGAAACTAGGAGAATATAAACAAAGATAGTTGTCGTAGGTCTCTCTCAAATTTCTCATGCAAGTCCGACAATGTTTCGCTCTTCTCTGTGATAAGATTCGACCAAAACCTTAGTGGTATCCTCTCCAAGGAACCCTGTGGTATATATATAACTTCTAGGACCGAATGACTAGGGTTTGGGGAGTGCATGTCACCAATTTGGGGCGGTTGTTGTCTTGACGGGCCATAAGTATCCTTCACGCCCATGATGATAATCTATGTGATTTAGGGATTTTTAGCGATTGTGAAGATCATGCTTGTGGCCTTGGGATTGTCTATGATGATCACACCATTTTGTAGTGGCCATTAAATGTCCTTGACAGTCGTGAGGTTGTTGTGGTGCCAAAATTAGGTCGAAATTGACTCTTTTCCAACTAAAAATACGAAAACTAGAATTTTAGTGGACCTCTGACTCTTTTATACACTTTCAATGCTAAACCAACATAAAATATGCATGAAATGCTTAAAATAATATGATAAATGCTATGAAATGCAGGACATCTCGTGTTGTGAGCCATTTCTTCATTAAGACAAGACACATTAGGATAAGCAGGTCATGTTCTTCTCCAACATGGGTCATTTTCTACTACGCTAAGGTTTCCTTCATACATTCATCGCCCGATGTGGGCTGAGTTCAGTTCATCGAATACTTTATTCCATTAAATAGGTACGTGTTCCGCGTTAGGGCGATGTGAGCCATTCAAAGGAGATGCGATTCGTGTTTCATTATCGAATAATCAATTTTCATTTAAAACATGTAATTATTGCACAAAAAAATACTGATTAATCCTAGCCGAATTAACTACTCATCTTGGTAATCAAACAAGTACTGAACATTCTAATCATCATTTTAAACTATCATCATATAGCATGAAACCTAGCATGTAATTTGTTGATCATGAAAACCTATCTAAAGGAATCCATCTGTTTGCATACCTAATCTTGTAGGGTTATTCTTCGTTCTCTGACTTTGTTCTCTTTGATCCTTCGATCTTTGTGTTGTCCTCGATCTCCTTATGGGTTTGGCATGAACTTAGGGGACAGAAAAGAAATGGGAGAAGAATCGTGAGAGAGAGCGAGTGCCTCTGCAACTAGTGTGAGAGAGAAAATATGGTGATTAGGGCTTTGAGGGAGAGAATGAACTAAATAAAGACTTTGCTTCTCAATGAGTATACAAGAGTGTCTTTAAGGTTTTCTAAGTTTAAGTTAGATTAAACTTTACCTGTTTATCCTAATCCCAAACTTAATTTGATTAAAATATTATAATTTAACTTAATTGATTTAAAATTTAATTTTAATTATTTGGGGATCAACACGACCTGTGTTCGATTCGAATGCAGCCCGTGTTGGACCTTGTTCACAACACGGCCCATGTTGGACCTCGTTCACAACACGGTCTATATCCTATCCGTACATAGCCCGTGTTGGACTCCTTGTGTGTGACAATTGTTATGTAATTTGGTTTTTGGGAGTTGAATCAAATTTTTATTGAATTCAATTATATATTGATAATTAATTTATTACTAATTTGCAGGTTTTATTTTGAATAAAAAAATTGGACAACTACATGCGTAAATATGTTTTTATCAATATGATTAAATTCTATATTATGCCTAGGTTAAAGGCTGTGTTTGGCAACTAAAAAAATAGAGTTTAGATTGAAGTTTAGAAGTTTGACTTGGTCAAACCGTTATTTTCTTTAAAGTAAAGTGTTTGGTAAATTATTTTATAGGTTAGCGGTTAGCGGTTGAGTGATAGGCTATTTTCATTAACATTTAGCGGATGAAAAATAGAGGTTGAACTTTTATACCCAATTTACCCTTTCTTTTTTATTAGAACTTCTATTAGAGTTTGAGCTATGTAATTACCATAAATACTTGTATATATTTAAATATTAATGACATTAATACACACAATTTTTTAATTTAAATTTTTTATTTATGCATGTATATTTATTTGAAAAGATTATTCTAAATTAATTATCATAAATCACATACAAAGTTTTTAAAAATTACATAATATTATAAATCAAATGATTTATCATATTAATGTATTAAGCCTATTTACGTCATTTTATAATTATCAATTAATTTCACCATCACATTTATCAAACACTTTTTTATGATCACCTTAACGAACCGCTAAATATTAACCGCTAATAATTAACCGCTATCCGCTAAATAAA
>LTAE01007914.1:0-12057 GCA_001647135.1 Pontederia paniculata | reverse complement strand
GATGTTTTCCTTGTCACTTCAAGAGGAAAAAGAAAGAAAAATGTTTCGGGACTCTCGGTTATACAGTTCGAGCACATCACAGGTATGATTTGCAGTATCAATAACTATAAGATTCCATTTATGAAATATTTAATCATAAACCAAAAAAGGCTGAGATAAGCATAATTGAATAAGATGAAAACTGAGTTTTCTTGTTTAATAGCTCACTGGAGCTGCTTTTTTCAGAAGCCTCAAGCAGCTGTTTTGCTGGGCCTGATGGAATAGTGCCAGATTTAGTACTTTACAAGGCACGTGAAACCATTTTCATATGTTGGTCTGCTTAATATTTCAAGAGTGAGATAGGAATTTCCTGAGTTACTGTAATTCTCCATGCTTAGGTCTCTGCATTGGTTTGTTGTATCAACCTCATCTTCAGAGAAAGTTAGGTCCAAGATGATTATGTGTTCTGTATTTCCATTTCTTTTTCAGTTTCTACTTGTAATTGTTGGCTACTACTCCTGATCCTAAACATATGTTCATAGATTATGCTAGCTATGTTCGCTTGAATTGCATTTATTTTGGTGCAGTATTTGTTTATTAGAATCTTATAACCGAGGGTAGAGTAGATTTCTTAGCAATTTCTAGGTGGATCTTTGTTTATGATGTAGCATTTACAATTAGCAGGCAGACATAATGGTTTATTTTGTTTACTGTAGCAACTAGTCATAATGATACCATGTCACTACAACATGTTTTACTCTCTATCTTTTGTTCAGTGTAAATTTATTATTCAGAAGCTTAGCGAATCTGATTAATTCAATTCAGGAGATCGAGTATTAAGATATGACACCTTTGCCAATGGATACACTTTTTGAAATTCAAACATATTTCTTAATTATCGGAGCCTAAGCCATTACCACTTAAATTGACCAGTCATTATTGATTCTATGCCTATTGTTTCTGCAGACAATGCAGCAGTTAGTAATCCAGGTAGCAGCCTCCATTCACTCAGAGGAGAAAGGATGAGGAAACCAAGTTATACAGGAAGTCATCAAACTATTCTTCCTCAATTCCTGGTACGAAAAAGATGTTCAAAGCTGAACCTTGTTGACATAAGTGCATGACTTGTCAAATTTCGTTGTATTTTATCCAAAAAAAATAATATAATGACGGAAGTTCAAAAGAGGTTTTCCTTTAAAAAAATAAAAAAGGGTTTGTACATATAGGCTCACAGTTGGATGAGTCTTTATGCATATACATGTATTAGTGGTTCACTTTCTAATATTTGACCAACCAGGAAACCTATAATTCTCCAACATTGTTAGTCTTATATCTTATATAAGACAGCACTCAAGATATATAATCTTCACATATTTAATGAGAAGTAGCATGGAAGATGACTAAAGTTTGTATATTAGCAAATCTTATTCTGGGACTAAATAACTTTTACTTTTCTTTATCTTCCTTCCATTATTTGATTTGAAAACCATCATGAACCAGTAAATCATCTCATTGATTAACTTATATTCTTTTAGTGCTGATTGATAACTTCCATGATCGCATTGTGTGATACACTTTTTGAAATTCAAACATATTTCTTAATTATCGGAGCCTAAGCCATTACCACTTAAATTGACCAGTCATTATTGATTCTATGCCTATTGTTTTCTGCAGACAATGCAGCAGTTAGTAATCCAGGCAGCAGCCTCCATTCACTCAGAGGAGAAAGGATGAGGAAACCAAGTTATACAGGAAGTCATCAAACTATTCTTCCTCAATTCCTGGTACGAAAAAGATGTTCAAAGCTGAACCTTGTTGACATAAGTGCATGAATTGTCAAATTTCATTGTATTTTATCCAAAAAAAATAATATAATGACGGAAGTTCAAAAGAGGTTTTCCTTTAAAAAAATAAAAAAGGGTTTGTACATATAGGCTCACAGTTGGATGAGTCTTTATGCATATACATGTATTAGTGTTCACTTTCTAATATTTGACCAACCAGGAAACCTATAATTCTCCAACATTATTAGTCTTATATCTTATATAAGACAGCATTCAAGATATATAATCTTCACATATTTAATGAGAAGTAGCATGGAAGATGACTAAAGTTTGTATATTAGCAAATCTTATTCTGGGACTAAATAACTTTTACTTTTCTTTTTCTTCCTTCCATTATTTGATTTGATCATGAACCAGTAAATCATCTCATTGATTAACTTAGATTCTTTTAGTGCTGATTGATAACTTCCATGATCGCATTGTGTACTCTGCCATTAGTACACTGATCGGCTTAGTTTTGTCATCCCGTTTAGATTAATGTGGACTTGACAAAGGAATACTGCCAGGCTCAGTGTTGTATAATTGTTTGGGGCGTGAAATTGTTTTGCTCTGTTGATCAGCCTCATAATTAAGTATTACAACTGAGATGACTACTGTAGTTTGCACACAGATAGATGTCGTAAATGAAGTTATCTATATAAGATATGGTATGAACTATGCAGAAAGTGTTAGTCTTCATGCTTTGCTTTTTGCATTAGTTAGGCATATTAACCTCGGACAATTTAGGTTGTAGGTTATTATGAGTTTTGCACTTCCATTTCTCTTTCAGTTTCTAGTTAGTACATTTAAGTTGTCGACTATTCCTCCTGTGATTCAAAATAGATGGAGATGGAATACATTCAGTGTGTTATCTAGGTGAAAGCTAGATTGGGCTACACGCTTGATTTGCATTCATTTTTCAGGTTCTGTTTATTTGATTTTGTAGCAGTGCTAGCCTTTGTAAATTGGCTCGATGGTGATTTTCAAAGAACAACAAACTTTAAAAGCAAAGCATAGCTGCTGGAATTTGTAGTCCTTTTATTTTAAGTTAAACCACACTGAATTGCAACTATATATGCTGACTTTATGGATAGTGCTGATGAAGGAACTTTTGAAAGGCTTCAAGTGCGCTTGGATGTTGCGTCTGAAGCTAATTTACCGTTAAAGATTCCATGCAATATTGATCACCATGACTTCTTTTCATTATTTTGCTTGTGATGGAAGAGGATTTTGGATGTAATGCCTTGCCATTTACATTTTGGATGTAGTGCTTTCCCATTTCCACGCAATATTGATCCCCATGACTTCTTTTCCTGTACTTTTTAAGCTTCTGCTTTGGAGCTTTGCATGCCCAGGAAAACATTGAATATGGCTTTTAATATGTTCAAATTTTAGTGATGTCCTCCCTCAGAAATGTTGATCTGTCATTTCTTTTAAAGATACATCATACATGGAATAATAAAATCAAGAATGCTTCAGAGCATGTTCCTTGGAAAAATAGAAATCTTGGTTTTTTTTATTAAATTAGAATGCTTGACATTTTGTTTGGTTTGTTTGATTTCAGGCCATTGTGACTTCAGGAACTTATTCATGCACGAGGTACATGCGCGAATATACACATTTTGAGGCAGAAAACCCAAATTGACAATGCTAATGGGTTGTTACCTTATTTTCCTCTTTACTATCCGACCTCAACAATGTAGGCATGAAGTACAAAGTGGAATTATATGATTATATTGCTATACCGATAATATCTCACTCTAAAGCAAGGTTGTAAAATTCGGACTGGACTGACCGGTCTGACCGGTTTGATCACGATCTGGACTTTAAAACGGTTTATGGGTCAATCTAAACTCGGGAAGCACATTGAACCGTTTTGGATCAATCAAATTCGGTTAAAATCTGGGTTGAATCAATCAAATCAGTCGGTTTTAGACTCATGGGTTCAATTAAAAATTTTAATGGGTAAAATGTTGGTAGGGAGATTTGAATCCTAGACCTTTTGTCTAGTGAAAATTTCAATTCACAATAATTTCTAGAGCAACTAAATACAAGTGTAAATTTTAAATTTGTAAATAATTTATGAATTTATAATTTCACAAATGAATCTTAATTCTTTTAGATTATTATTTCTTTAACAACAAATTCAAAGTATTGCTTTTTTTTTTAGTTGAACATGAAAAAAAATAATTATATGAAATTATTTTATTGCTATGTTTTTGTGATATTTGATTGGTGAAATTTACTTGATATTTTACAATTTATGATTAAAATTATTTTTATTGAGTTATTATATATATTTGCATAACATGAGACGTTAATGTATAATAAATTTATCAATTTATAATATAAAACATATTTTTACTTACTTTTATTAGTATGCAAAATATATTTATATTAATTTATTGTTGTCCGGTCCGACCATTCGTTCTAATTGATTTGACTTCATCCGGAGATCTTTTCGCACCGTTCGTCGATTCACTTTTTACAACATTGTTCTAAAGTAGCACAACAATTAAATAATTATTTTGATTGTTCCAATGATCCAAATTTTCAAATTTGAACTGACTTTGATGATGCAAACTATTGTTGGTTGATCGAAATAATCAATCTTTGAATATAACAACATGAGCTGAATTATTGCATAATATCTTGCACACCAGGAATGTACCCAAATAGTTTTGTTGATTCAACTTGAACGACAACCTAAAGTCATGTAGGGGCCGTTTGGTTGAAGAATAAATAGAGAAGAAATATGTACATAAAATAGATATTCTTCTGTATATTCTTTTTATTCTTATTTTAGTGTTTGAATTGACAAGAATATAAAGATATATTTATATTTATATTTATATATTTTAAAATATATTATATTAAAAATAAATTGTATTAATAATATATATTTAATAACAAATGAGTATTTATTTATTTCATTTATATTTATAAATTTAATTATTTACTATTTATAATAAAATAGTAATTAATCATTATTTGATTTATTAATTATATAATTAAGTAACAATTATTTGGATTAACAAATAATTAAGTGATAATTATTATATTAAGTCATATAATAAAATATTATTCATACCATCACATAGTATTAATTTTCTAATTATAAATAATTTATGATTGATCATTATAATAAATAATATAAAAATATAATATAATGTTTATAAAAATAAACAAAGAAATATGATTAAAAAACAAAAAATGGTGGAATATAAGATATTCCACCATTTTGAAATAATAAGAAATATGGAATAAAGTTAAAAGTTAGTGGTTTCACATTTTTTCATGATGATTTTTTAAAATATTGAGATAATCTTATTTTAGTGAGTGTTTGGCTATATTCATGAAATAAGAAAGATATTTCCCCCTTTATTCCTCAACCAAAACATAGCTGTAGGCTCCTATTACTATGAGCTAAAAAATAAAACAAAATAATAACAAAAGACTCATCATACGCCAATCCATCCTTCAGGAAATTTCGTCTTAGAACTTGATAGAGATGATGTTGTTGAACAAGATTAGAATATCTCCTAAGTCATTGCAAAGCTATGATGCCAAATTATGTGGGATAGATACATAAATAACAATGTTAATCATGAAATGAAAATATTAAAATATGGATTTACACGCATTGATGAAAATGTGAAGTTTGGCCGAAATAATTAAACATTGAAGATAATTGGCAGAAGATTTTTTGCATATCATACGCGCTTCAACGATAAATGATTAACTCAAGGTTATGAAGAAACTAGACTTTATTTGTTCATAAGTAAATAAATTGATTGACTCAAATGCATGAATTTATATTTAGAATTTCAAAGGCCAAATCATAATAGAAACATGATTCACTTCAAAAAAAAAGTTCGGATATATATTGGAAATAAATATGCCTAGTATTGAGAAGGATTTTAGGATGGAAAAAGAAAATGACCCCAAATCGAGGAGTGCATTTTGTCGGCTCCAAATCGAAGCAGAATTTTTGCGCCTCAATTTGAGACAACATTTGTTTGTCCATTCCCAAATTGAGGTAGAATCTAAGGTAATTTTTTTCTACCGCAATTTAAGGTAAAAATTCTATCAAAAAATTGTCTCAAAATCTTATATTAATACTCACATCCCCTCCATTCCACCTTTTTTTTCCTTAGTTCTTCCCCTTCTTATTTTTCTTTGAGCTGATCGAAGAACTCCGATGAGCTAAGCAATCAACTCTTCATTCTCCTCTACCTCTAACCACCATCAACGCGGGCAATCTGCCACATCAGTAGCCCGACAGATGTTTTGAGCTGATCGAAGAACCTGTTGTTTCTCATGTGGACAAAACTATCTTCTTGTGAGGATCACCCAAGGCAGAGCTAGATCTACTCAAGGCGAAAAATCTACCCAAAGACAAATGTGGTTTCGGCGACAAATTGCATAATATAATTTGTTGTCACAATTTGAGGCGAAAAAAGTTCGTCTTAATTTGGACCGATAAAAAAATCTATCACAAATTGGGATGGATAAGTCCACTCAAATTGGGTTGAATTTTTAGGCCGCCTCAATTAGTGGTGATTTTTTTTCTACCACAAACTAACTTGCAACACATGTTTTCTAGACGTCTGCAATATCGCGATTTTCGTCGATTTGTGATGGAAAATTCTGCCACGAATATCGAGATTTTTGTAGCGACTCTAAGACTCTAGGAACTAAAAAAGAAAACAAAATGAAAACCCAAATTAGAAATTTAGAACTCTTAATTTAATAGGTCCTACATCATTTTCTCATGCTAGGATTATTTTGTTTCGTGGATGATCATCCAAAACTATTTGCAATTAGCAAGGCACAATTTTCTTTTCATGGGAGTCAAGAGACAATGAGAAGGTTGATGCATGCCAAGAAATTTAGTATATGGTGGTAAATCCGAGGTCAATGTAGCCACAAGTTCCTTGCAATCCGTTACACTATTTAGATTATCATATTATTATCCTTTTAGTATTAAGGTGATATATGATTTTTAACATTGGTATATCTGGTTCCTAAAAAAACAATGTGATATTGTATTTATGTGGCAATCAAAATAAGTTTAAATCATAAACATACCTATTTTGCAAATTATATGGCAAATACACATATATAATAATTTCTAATTTTGTAACGATGTATTATAATAAATGAATATACTAATATTTTCTCCAAAAACAGTATAGGTAACAACTATTGTACATAAAAAAATGATTTTCCTATGATTTATGAAGAATTCAAATGTGTGCATCTAAAAAGTGAAAGCAATAATATATGATGAGAAATAAGTAAATATCTTAGAATCAATATAGATGAACCCTCTCAAGCCTAATAATGTGATATTTTATTTTCTGTTTTGTTTCATGGTTTATGTTTTATTTCGAGTTCTAAGAGTTTCTGAATTCCATTAGTGTAACACCTCCAAAATAAGCCTCTACCACCTGACAAGATACCCTCTCGAGGACACTATGAACTTACTTATTTTGACGTTACTTTTTACTTTACTTTTAACTAAAAAATGTAATGAAAAAGCCAATACTACAAAATAAAATATCCAATTCAATAATCTAACCAACGAAAATATTATTTTTGTAACGCCTCCAAAAATACACTCGAATCCAACATCCGAATATACCTTTGGAAAAGTTACTCAACATAAAACATACATATAAAATAAAATATGAAAATTTGACTTGAATTAAAACTTGACTCGAAATTTGATAATAAGTAACTCAAAATAGTTGAAAGAAAAATAATAAGAAGAGAATAAGAACTATTATTAAAATGCGGAAGTCTTTTAAAATAAAATCAAAGTTAGTCTCATAACCACTATCAGAAGTTCACTTAAGGAAAAGAACTTTATTACAACTCCATAATTAAAAATAAAAAAGAAAAAGGTCAAATAGACTAGCAAAGCCATGTGTAGTTCACTCATCACAAGTATTTGTTGCCAACCATGCCATCCATAATTTAACCTGCCATTAGGTGCATACATGAGAGGTAGTTCTCCCATGAGTCTATGAAAACTCAATATGTAAGGCATAATTAACACATCAATATAAAAATCATAATAGCATGATTCATATACATAAGAACATAGACATCAAGCATATATCATCAATCAAAATTATATGAGTCATAATAAGTGTCAAATATCATTCTTTACTTATATTTTACATCATCTTTATCATTGGCTCACATGTCATATATTTTACTTTCATGATTGAGCATTTGCGTACTAATCATAAATATTAAATCATACATCATCATCATCATCATCATCATCATCATCATTAATATTTATCTCTAAATTTAAGTTCGTCGTTACATTTAATGATTTTGTGACTTTGGGTAATTTTACATAAGAGCGCTCATATTCGCCCAGACTCAAGATTGCCAAACATGTTCCCTTACACTATGTTTGGATTGAGGGTAATGGAGGGTAATGAAGGGGAGGGTAATAATTAACCTTATTTGGATAATAATTTTTAGGAGGGGAAAGTTAAAAATTAACCCCTTTTCCCCTCCTAACTAACTAAAAATGATTACCCCCAAATTGGGGTTGAATGGAGGGTAAAGAATTTTACCCTCCATTTCCTTACCTCTCATTATCTTCCCCTCCCCTCCCTTCCCCTACCCTCTTATATCCAAACATACCTTAAGGAAAGGATGCAGGTGAATCCTTTTTATTGCATGGAGGGAAGAAATTCATACAATAGAAACTCTATAGTTTTACTGCAGTTACACTATGAGTCCCAAACATAACTTATCATGATACTCATAATATCACTCCCGACAATCGGCCACAATGATGACTTATTAAATCTTCTTATATTTTATTTAATACATAATAACTCGTGCACATGGGGTGAGGCCATAATAATAAAGTTCATACAATATGACATCAGTAAACATAATTTTCATCATATGATGGTTTAATCAATTATTATTTCTAATCAATCATCTAAGTAATATCAATGAACTGATTTACGACATCATGTACAAAATCATAATGACTTTGCATAAAGAACCAAAACATGATATATACACTCATACTTGTAATATATCACTGTGCATGAACAACCATAAACATACATATATCCTTATCATAATATGAATGTCTATATAGAATTAAGGATTACATGATATCACGATACAACATTCATATCATAATTGAAACATCATGCCCATCATAATAATAAAAGCATTACTTACAGCATCCAAATCATAACCTTGCGTGAGGAATATAAACCTGGAGGAAATATAATCCTTTCCTCCTCTAGCGACATCTGTTGCTGCTGTCAACATGCACCAGGGCTGCTGCAACAGCTGCTGCTGTTAGCAGCAGGTGCCAGGTGGCAGCACCTGGTGCTTACAGGCACTGTTGCCCAGCAGCGCCTGTCAGCAGGCCTGACGCATATGCGCCAGGCTGTAGCGGGCGCTGCTGCTTGTTGCAGCAGCAAGCGGCAGGCGCTGCTGCATCAATCCAGCGGCGCCAGTTGCACCAGGTCAGGCCTAGCGCTACTGCAGGGCAGCAGCACCTGCCTGGCAATTTCGCCTGCACGCACGGCGCTGCCGTTTTGCGGCAGCGTCAGTTCATAAAGAAAATTAAATAAAACTTTACTAATAATAAAATCATGATTCCATCAAATTTGATATGAAACAAATCATTCTTATATTTTTATCAATTCTCCACTCAATAACATATTCTAAATAAATGACATAAAAATCATTCATTAAGAAACAAATTGTGTCCATAAAAATCATCTATTAACGATTCGTATATCGATGTGTGATTCGTCAAAAACATACATATTTGATGAACGTTTTCCTCTTTTGTAATGCCCTTTCGACGAAGCTTCTCCTTGATGTCGTCCTCCTTTCCGTCGGGGGCGTTCATCATTTCCTAGTAGATACATGAACTAAATAAAGACGAAACTATATTATAAAGAGTGAAAATCATTTCTTACCCTTTCCCCTTTTCAGCAGTGAGAACAAAAGAGAGGAATAGAGAAAACAACAAAAGAGAGAAGAAGACAAAAGAGAGAAATGTGTGAAGAGAGAGGTAGATGTAATGGGGAGAGATGGGAGAGGAGAGGTTGTATGTGAGGGTGAGGAATGAGGAATCGTGCCGTAACTGTCACCCAGGATTTCTCTTTTGATTTATTATTATTTATTTATTTTTTTTAAAAGCTATATTAATAAGGGTTGTTACAATTTTACGTTGTTCATTAAAGGAAAGACATAACTAATAAAAAAATCGATTCAAAATAAATTATTCATTTGCAAGTCACCACATCATGATCGTCTACATTGCATATGCCATCACCTAGTCATTGTCCTGTTCACCTACAAGATCAAAAGTAGTGGAGACTATCCGCCCATGAGCGATGAAGCTTAATATGTCAAAGGTAATAATCAATAGAAAAAATAATATATAAAGGAATATAATAAAGAAAATCAAATTCATAATAAAATTCACCTTATTTTACCTTCTTGTCGTTACTTCATTCATTTCAATTCAATCATTACCTTTCATCTTATTATCTCTAGTCCACCAATGATGAGAACATCAATTGTATCTTTCATCATGATGCACATAATCTCATAGGTTCAATATGTTTAAGTCCAGTTAACCCTTTACTTTGGGCCACCTCATTTTTTTTCTATTTATCTTGTCTTTGGTTATTCAAATATTACAAGCAATTTAGATGAGCATTTACCAATTACGAAGGCATAGTTGACTTTGATCCCTACGCAATCAATGCTAGCTAGGCCTTAGGGTCAACCCGAGATCCAATAAATCTCATAAATAATGGTTCTAGAAAAAACTCAATCGGGATAAATCCTACAATCAAGATAAAATCCTTCAATCAAGGTAGAACTCTATAGTCGGAGTAAATTTTGCAATCGTCAGGAGCCAACATACACTTCATGTCAATTCAATCATATGAAATGTTCATTTTAAACCTAATTAAACTTTGAGGGCATGATCCCCTTTTTTAGGTTGACTCATACAAACATCATCAAATCAGGCAATAAAATAAGTCAATACTTTCAACACAATTAACAACTTATATTTATCCTCGTAGTAGAGAAAACATGGCCTGCGTCAACATAGGACACGGTCCATTTTCACATGGGTAATATTCGCATAGACATGGCCCGCTTCAGGAGAAGACATTGTTGGACTCAAAAGATAAACCCATGAATTTGAGATAACAAACTAATGGAAATTACTAATATATATTTGAGCCATGAAAAAGACAGGTGATGCATTCAACAATATGAAAAGGATCTTCCGGATGAGTCTTCTAACTAAATATCATAAGTCGGATGAAGTGCTTCATCAAGTCGGTTGAACCCAAATCAAGTCGGATGAAGTCAAATGGGAAGTCGGTCGAACCAAATACACTCCAAAACCGAAGGTCGGTTGATGCATTCATGAAGTGGGTCGAACCCAAGAAGGTCAGTTGATGAAGTGCTTGAAGTCGATCGACCACTTGGGAAATCGGTCGAACCAGATGCACTCCAGTAGCGAAAGTCGATCGAGGTCACATATATATGTCTTCTTGGGAGGTTTCTACAATAGCGAGATAGAAGATTTCATCTTGAATACTCCCAAGAGCATTTCATGAGCCTAAACTTGCAAATTTCTCTTCTCCTTCTCGCTTGTTCTTAAGTATGTTCATATTGTAAGAGAGATTGTGTGAGAAGCTTCCTTGTAACCTTGAGAGAAAGCTCATTGTGAAGAAAGGTGTGGTCTTGCCTCTTGAGCGGAGAAAAGACTAGTGTTATAAAAGGGTGCTTCTCCCTATTAGGAAAGAAGAATTGATAGTGGAACTCTGAAGTTCTCAAGGCGTGAGAAGTCAGATCGGAGACGTAGGCCAAGGAGTTGGGCCGAACCTCATCAACACATTCTCCTCTCATGTTTGCATTTCTTTTCTCTCACGTTTTCATATAAAATTGCTTAGTGATAATTTACTTTGTGTTAATTATTGCAAAAAATGTTTTACATCGATTCATCCCCCCCTTCTTAGTGCCAAGTGATCCTACAATTGGTATCAGAGCAAGGTTACTCTATTTTTAAGATCTAACCATCTTTAGAGTAATGACATCAAATATTTTCTCTCTTGGCGAAGGTCAATCGACTACTCGCCCTCCGACTTTTAGCTCCTCAAACTTTGCATATTGGAAAATTAAGATGCAAGCTTATGTATGCTCTATTGATATTGATATTTGG
>LTAE01007913.1:6896-21701 GCA_001647135.1 Pontederia paniculata | reverse complement strand
AATATGACGGGATTATCAAATCTAAATATGACGGGATTATCAAATTTTAATAATCCATCGAACTTTTGGATTATTAATTTACAAAACTGCCCCTAATGGTGTACTTGCTGCCGCCATCGCTGAATGTAGTAAAAACTAAAAACGCAGATGGTAAAAAAAAACGAAATAGTAACAAAAGAAAAATGGCAGGCTGGCGGTACATTTACTCGCGGAGCTGGACGTACGCCATTAAAACGGGGCCACCAGCGCTTTGCTGCCTGGACTGGAGTGATCCCCTCACATTACAACGCCCTGAATCAGGGAGGTACGAAAACCACAGAAAAAAATTAGGACTAAAATATATAATAATAAATTTAAAAAAATAAAAGAGACCAATTAAATTCTATATCTCTTAATATTAGTTAAAATCACTTATTAACTAATTATGATAATTTATTAGTATTTTATTTTATTTATTGACTACAACTGCTAATATATACGTATATATATATATATTGAGGTTGGGGAACCTCCTTAGCAGTTTTACTATTCGAATATGACGGTCTGAAATTAAATATAAAAATTTAAAATAATTTTTAAAGATTTGATTTCAGATCATCATATTCGAATCTGATAGTGTGGATCATCGCTAAAGAGCCTACTTAGCAAAATTGCTAAGTAGACTATCTTTCTTCATATATTTTATATACTGAACTTCATATACTTTGTATACTGAAAAGTTGAGGTATTAATGACCTCGAATATATGTGGGTTAGTACTTATTCGGAATATTTTTCTGATACCATCGGACGGCGTGGGCGCCATGCAAAAGAAGAAAAAAAAAAGCGTATTTGAGTTAAAGAAAATGAATTTTCTGACAATTTCAATAGGAATATCAAGTGAAATAAACTAAAAAATTAAAAGAAACACTAAACTAATGAAAAGTTTGATAATCAAACGCCTTACAATTATACTCTTCCATATTTCAGGTTCTAAAATCTTAAAATTATTGTGGATATATGTATATTATAAATAGTTAGTTGTAATGCGATTAATAAGATTTAATCAAGATAAATATGTTATATAGAAGAATTTGATAATTTAAATTTAAATATTGTGATGATTTTTTTTTCACAGGTCTTATTTAAGAGGTTAATTTTTGGACAACGTTTGTTCCAAACGCTGTCCTCCTCATCGTATGTTATGAGAGGGAGAGGGCAGTTGTTGCTCATACCGCTGTCTTGCTAGACAGGATTTTACATAAGATGAGAAAATGAGAAAAATAAATATTATGAAAAATAAATATTTAATAATCAATTTGATGAAGTATCTATAAATTTTAATATATGACACTTTTTAGTACTACATAAAACAATAATCAGAAAAAATTAGGCCTATTTTTTATCACAACTGTAGGATCGTATGTCAAAGAAAAAAGATAAATTTAAAATTAAAAGGATATAAATAAATTTTATCCGATAAATGACTTAATTTCTTGATCCAACGTTGAATGTGGCACTTCTTCAAAAATAAGTTCATTTGACGCAAAATGTATATAAACATTATGTATATATATATATTTATATAATAACTGTATTATTTATAGAAAATAGAAAATGGCGGCAGTTATATAATTTGTAATTGGCAGTTATATATGGCTAATAACTATATATGATATCTTTTGGTACTACATAAAACAATAATCAGAAAAAAATTAGGCCTATTTCTATTACAACTGGATGATCGTAGGTCAAATCAATGGCGGAGCCGAAACTTTTATTCATAGTGCACATATAATTATTCATATAACTAAAAAATATTTTGAATATTAATTTATATTTACAATTATATTTTTTTATATTTTGCTTGCACGACTTAATGCAATTCAAGAGATTTACATAAAATTTACTTTCTATTTTAAGCATTTATAAGATAGAAAGGAAAAAAATTGATAACATTTAAAATTATGAAAATGATATTATAACACTAATATATAATTGAATAAAATATACGAATATTGAAATAATAAAATTTTACAATATTCTCCTATGCATGTGATAAAATAATATGATGATTTATACTATATAGTCATAGACTAATAACTAAAAATTTATAATGTATTATACTTATAGTGAATAAATAAATGATATTTTATGAAATAATATAAGCTAATATTTGAGTAAAGGTAAGGGATAAATAATAAGAAAATAAAATTATATATGTAATAGAATAAATAAGTATATTATTATGATACACTTATAGACTAATAATGATAAATGTATATTTTAATATATATATATATATAATATTATTAATGAATGAAAAAATATTAATATAATATAAGTAAATTTTATTTTATGGAAGAGTATATTAGATAATATTTGGGTAAAAGTAAAGAATAAATAATAAGAAAGTAACAATGGGAAATGTAAACTGAGTATAGGGAATAAATGAAAAGCTAAGGAATTGAATAAATAAGTAGATTATTATGATACAATTATAGATTAATAAAGAGAAATATATATTTTAATACATAATATTGTTAATGAATGAATAAATATTAATATAATATAAGCAAATTTTATTTTATGGAAGAGTATATCAGATAATATTTGGATAAAAGTAGAGGATAAATAACAAGAAAGTGAAAATAATAAGAAAATATAAATGAGAAATGTAAACTAAGTATAGGGTAAAAATGGAGACAAATGTATATTTTAATATATATATATATATATATATTATTAATGAATAAATAAATATTAATGTAATATAAGTAAATTTTATTTTATGAAAAAATATATTAGATAATATTTGGATAAAAGTAAAGAAATAAATAATAAGAAAGTGAAAATGAGAAATGTAAACTAAGTATGAGAAAAAAATGGAAAAAATGAAAATATATAAAACTGAACCCACAACCATGTTCTAATCATTTCAAGCATTTATCTATCCATCTGCACAAGGTGATCAGACTTGTTAAAAGACTACTAAGAAAATATTTATAGGAGTGCCAGTGTATACTCTTGCACCTTCTAGGCTCCGCCCTATAAGTATTTCAACCTATAGAGATAAGCATATCAACCTGACAGGGTAATACAAATACAGATGCAAAATGCATCACCATATCATATTAATCATCTAACATAGTTGCAATAAAGCAATTAAATTCTTTGCTGAGTTCATATAATCCATATCATGACATGTGTTTTAAAGTCTCATTACTTGGTTTAATCACCATATTTCTCTAAAACAAATATTGTTAGCTTTATTCCATATAAATTTTATAATTATTCTATTTATGAATTAGTTCCAAAAGATATGAAATTTAGCAATAAATCATTTCATTTATATTAACAGACAGTCAGTGACGGAGCCAGAATTTTTATCGAGGGAGTGCACAATTGCTCGTATAATTATTTATATAATTTAAGAATTATTTTGAATATTGATTTATATTTTTAATTATAATTCTTAATACTTTGTTGGAATAGTTTAATGTAAATTAAGATATTACACCAATTTTATTTTTTATTTTAAATATTTAAAGATAAAAAAAAGTGTGAACATCTAAAAATATGAATATGATATTGTAACACTAATTCATAATTAAATAAAACAATAATAAAATAAAAAATAATAATATTGAGATATTTTTTGATAAAAAAATACATCATTTTATGTGTGTGATATAATAATAAGTAGATTTATATAATATAGTCATAGACTAATAAGTAAAAATATATAATGTAATATATATAAATAATATTTTTAATGAATGAACAAATATTAATATAATATAAGTAAATTATATTTTATAAAAGAGTATATTAAATAATATATGAGTAAGAGTAAAGAATAAATAATAAGAAAGTAAAAGTGAAAAATATAAATTAAGTTAAGGGGGAAAGAAAAAAAATGATAAAAAAAAGAGATGTCAAATGATTTGAACTAAAGACCTCGCACTATATTCACATCATTTCTAACCATCTACATTTAGATATTATCTAATAGAAGTATTACTTAGCGGAGTCGGCTGCTAGTGCACCGTCTTGCACTCCCTTGGCTCCGCCCTTGGGTCAAATACAAGAGAAAAGAATAAATTTAAAAATAAAAGGATATAAATAAATTTTATATGATAAAATGACTTAATTTCTTCATCCAAAGTTGAATGTGACACTTCTTAAAAAATAAGTTCATTTAACCCAAAACATTATATATATATATATATATATATATATATATATATATATATATGGAAAAAATTGGAAAAAAAATGAAAATATATGAAACCGAACCCACAACCATGTTCTAATCATTTCAAGCATCTATCTATCCATCTACACAAGGTGATCAGACTTGTTAAAAGACTACTAAGAAAATATTTACAGGAGTGCCAGTGTACACTCTTGCACCTCCTTGGCTCCGACTTTGTCCCTATAAGTATTTCAACTTATAGAGATAAGCATATCAACCCGATAGGGGTAATGCAAATATATGTCTATGTAAGATGCAAAATGCATCACCGTATCATATTAATCATCTAACATAGTTGCAATAAAGCAATTAAATCCTTTGCTGAGCTCATATAATCCATATCATGACATGTGTTTACTTGGTTTAATCACCATATTTCTCTAAAACAAACATTGTTAGCTTTATTCCATATAAATTTTATAATTATTCTATTTATGAATTAGTTTCAAAAGATATGAGATTTAGCAATAAATCATTTCATTTATATTAACAGACAGTCAGTGACGGAGTCAAAACTTTTATCGAGGTAAGCATATCAACCCGACAGGAGTAATGCAAATATATGTCTATGTAAGATGTAAAATGCATCACCATATCATATTAATCATCTAATATAGTTGCAATAAAGCAATTAAATTCTTTGCTGAGTTCATATAATCCATATCATGACATGTGTTTCAAAGCTCATTACTTGGTTTAATCATCATATTTCTCTAAAACAAACATTGTTAGCTTTATTCCATATAAATCTTATAATTATTCTATTTATGAATTAGTTCCAAAAGATATGAGATTTAGCAATAAATCATTTCATTTATATTAACAGACAGTCAGTGACGGAATCAAAACTTTTATCGAGGTAAGCATATCAACCCGACAGGGGTAATGCAAATATATGTCTATGTAAGATGCAAAAGTTGCATCACCATATCAGATTAATCATCTAATATAGTTGCAATAAAGCAATTAAATTCTTTGCTGAGTTCATATAATCCATATCATGACATGTGTTTCAAAATCTCATTACTTGGTTTAATCATCATATTTCTCTAAAACAAACATTGTTAGCTTTATTCCATATAAATCTTATAATTATTCTATTTATGAATTAGTTCCAAAAGATATAAGATTTAGCAATAAATCATTTCATTTATATTAACAGACAGTTAGTGACGGAGTCAAAACTTTTATCGAGGGAGTGCACAATTGCTCGTATAATTATTTATATAATTTAAGAATTATTTTGAATATTGATTTATATTTTTAATTATAATTCTTAATTTTTTGTTGAAATAGTTTAATGTAAATTAAGATACTACACCAATTTTATTTTTTATTTTAAATATTTAAAAATAGAAAAAAGTTTGAACATCTAAAAATATGGATATGATATTGTAACACTAATTCATAATTAAATAAAATAATAAAAAATAAAAAATAACAATATTGAGATATCTTTTGATAAAAAAATACATCATTTTATGCGTGTGATATAATAATAAGTAGATTTATATAATCTAGTCATAGACTAATAAGTAAAAATATATAATGTAGTATATATAAATAATATTTTTAATGAATGAACAAATATTAATATAATATAAGTAAATTATATTTTATAAAATAGTATATTAAATAATATATGAGTAAGAGTAAAGAATAAATAATAAGAAAGTAAAAGTGAAAAATATAAATTAAGTTAAGCGGGGAAGAAAAAAATGATAAAAAAAAGAGGCCAAAGGATTTGAAACTAAAGACCTCGCATTGTAATCACATCACTTCTAACCATCTACACAAGTAACTAATTTAGATATTATCTAATAGGAGTATTACTTAGCGGAGTCCAGGGGGTGCTAGTGCACCCTCTTGCACTCTCTTAAACTTCGTTTGGTTAGAGGTAAAATGAGGGTAAATGAGAGGAAGGGAAATGAGGTTAATCGATTAACTTCGTTTGGTTGTGTTTTTAACCGAGGGGAATGAAGGAGAATGTCTCATCCATTTACCTCCATCCCTTCCAAATCTCTATTTTTCATTCAATCCCAAATTGGGATGGAAAGGATGGGAAAGAAATATTTAAACTACACTTCTAATTTTATCCATATGTAATTCAAAATTATAAACGCATACATTAAGATATATTCGTCCAAGAAAAATTATAATTATCTTCTCTTCCCTTTAGTTATATCATCCAAACAAGGTTAATTGTTTCACCTCCATTCTCTTCCATTTCCTTCCCCTAGTTTCCCTTCCCCTCCATTCCCTTCCCGTCCCCTTCATAAGTGTTGAACCAAACATACCCTTAGCTCCACCCTTGGGTCAAATACAAGAGAAAAGAATAAATTTAAAAATAAAAGGATATAAATAAATTTTATATGATAAAATGACTTAATTTCTTCATCCAAAGTTGAATGTGACACTTCTTAAAAAATAAGTTCATTTAACCCAAAACATTATATATATATATATATATATATATATGGAAAAAATAAAAATTAATTATATATTGATAGAAAATAAAAAAAATTGGCGGGGGCTAATGATTATATTATTTGTAGAAAATAAAAAAATGGCGGCAGTTATATAATTTGTGATCGGTGAGCAGATTTGGTTGGCTCAATCGAGTTATGGGTTCAACGGCTGGTCCCAATCGGGATATGTATATATATATTCATTCGATTTGGATAAAGTGTGGGGAAACTCAATCGAATACAAATTCCATATAACTAGGAGATTGTTTTCCTTCCTCTTCTCGTAATAATAATAATAATAATAATAATAATAATAATAATAATAATAATAATAATAATAATAATAATAATAATAATAATAATAATAATAAGATGTTAATGGAGGTGCATAGCAATTTGCTATGCACCTAACGCGGTGCATGATCTGGACTATTGATTTAAAAATTAATGACCCAGATCTTGTCCATTTAAAAATTTAGGCCATAAATTAAATATGATATGAGCCATTGATTTAAAAATCAATGACCCAAATCATGCACCACACCGGATGCATAACAAATTGCTATGCACCCCCATTTTTCTCTAGTAATAATAATAATAATAATAATAATAATAATAATAATAATAATAATAATAATAATAATATAGTTGTCGTCCTCCTTGATATAATAAATATATCAATTTTTTTATATTCACTTGCAATCTATGACTAATTCGAAATTAAATAAATAATAATAGTTAATTAGTCTTTTCATTAGTATTAATATTTGCAATGTGAAAATGCATATGTTATGCAGTAATAATGAGTCATTTTGGGGTGAATTGCGTGTATTGTTTTTTTTTTATCTTGTATATAATAAGTGAATAAATATATGAAATACGTATATACATTGAGCATTTTGCAAATTGGCTTAAATTGAGATGGAATCGAGCACCTTCGCGAAGTTATATAATTCACTTTCCATGTACTTGCTTTCCAATGTTAATGCTCAAATTCTATAAAAAAAATATTAATAAGTATTTGTAGTTAAAATTAAATTGTACATATGATGCTTCACTTATCCACAGTTGAAAGCAAAAGACTTATCAATAATTGATTTAGCCCAACTAGTAAAAAAAAACTATCTTTAATGTTCTCAACTCAGTGGATTAGTTAAAACATAACAAGAAAACAAGAAAAAAAATATTTGGCAGTACTTGACACTTATAATTAATTAATTAATTAATAGGTAACATATATAATTAAGAGCATACGCTCCATAGTAACATTTTAAAAAAATTAAGCATATATGATCCATAACCGCAATCCAAAGTACACTTACTTTCTTATCACCTCACATAGTACCACATTGCAGGTTAACTAATAAGTTAATAATTATCTTAAGACCAAGTTGGTATAATGAATATTTTGTATGCGAACACTAATTAAATAACTTTGAAGCATATTATACTTATATACCACCATTTATTTCCTAAGTACGTATACAATTAAACTAATTGGAGCAAAACATGGGTCAAGTTGATGTCCCACGAAATCATCTATAATGTGACCTGTATTCCAGCATCAACGCATTACCTACCAAACTTTTATTTTCATATATATATATATATATATANGATAAGTTATTTTTAGATATATATATATATATTTTAATAATATGCTTAACGGAGGCATTATTTTATGAGACTAATTAACATCATTCGAGTGCCCACTCTATAACTTTAATGAAGCCATCAAAAGGACCAAAATGAGCAAACGTGTCCGGGCATGACCTTAATTAAAACTTCCTCTTTTTTTTTTTTATACCCACTTGGGGTCTTCGGTATCCAGGGCTACTAGCACCTGACTAATCCGGAGTCGAGGTTGAAGAGCAGGAAAGGTATTCCTCTGACCAAATTGGCGACTCCAGGGCTCGAACTCGGGGCTACTAGCTCTCGGTCTCTCAACCCGGGACACACCCCTGTTAACCAGATGTGCCAACCAACTTGGTTAATTAAAACTTCCTCTGTCTTGGCTAAAAATGGAGCCTTCCGTTACAAATTAATATCCTCATGTTGCAGGTTTCAGGGTGATCAATAAAAATAATATATGGGAAGACTTGGTATAGTGCTTCACTTATCAACTTTGATTTTTAGAGATTTTAAATTTGATTTTCACCAATAAAATTTATGTACTCATTTTTTTTTAATATTTTCTATCATTTGATTAATTACGAGTCTTCTTTTGTAATCGAATAAAAATAATATATACTTTTCCATTGGATGCATTTGGCAACTGTAATTAAGTATGAACTCAAGTTTATTTTGATTCGACAACCACTAACATTTGGCTCTTCATCTCTTTCTCTACTTTATCTTTTAAATTAGGTAACATATTCGCGATGCACAATTTAAATAATTTTGATACTTTTTTTTGTTTTTTAATATGATCCTTTTATCTCATGAGACTAATTGATCACAATAAACTTAACCATCAAATTATCTAATAAGAATAATAAAAAGATAAAATGTAAAAATATGTAGACAATTATATACCAATTAAGAAAACAGAGAAATTATCAAAAAATAAAGTTGATTAGGAATAATAATAATAATAATAATAATAATAATAATAATAATAATAATAATAATAATGATAATAATAATAATAATAATAATAATAATAATAATAATAATAATAATAATAATAATAATAATAATAATAATAATGATGATGATGATGATGATGTGTCTGAAGCCTGTGGGCATACGTGACCACTTCTCCATACAACAATAAACAAAGATGATTTCGTTTAAATCATAGCGAAAATTTGACATTTAGTTTTATTTTTTTTCACTTTTATTTGCATTTCTAATCATTTAGTACTTTTCTTCTTAATTTTCTTTCTCATCCGATTTATATATATTATTATACTTGTTTTAGACAAGATGGTGCAAGAGGCTCGAGGAGATGGAGAGTTTTCAAGATGAACATATTAAATTAACAAAAAAAAATGTTAATGGAAAAAGTCAAGTTAAAACAATATCAAAAGTATAAAGCGAAAACTTAAAATTTTAAATTAAATATAAAAATTCGCTTAAGAAGAAATAAACATATATCGAGTACCTGTAGATGCATGCAAGAGCAGGAAAGCCCAATTGGTAATAAAGCCCATAAAGAAATATACTATGCGCTACTTTTTGGTCCTACAAGAAATGATATATTTATTAACTACGACTATATGATAATGGTTATTTATCTAAGTGATAGATAAATCAAGAATATGATATATATTATGTAATTTTCAACATAAACTATATTCACATGCGATTAAAATAAATTTAGGAGTTAAGGATTTGCTCCACATGAACACCATAAATTTATTGCCAATTATTGAGATGGAATCTAATTTTTTATATGTTAATAGATTATAATTAATGGGTATATTAGAACACTTAAATTTTTTTATGAATCATTTAAGAGCCTGTTTGGCTAAGCTTATAAGTAGGTTAAAACTACTTATAAGTAAATTTTAAAAAATCTACGCGTTTGGTAATTGAAAAAATATACTTATAAGTTGTTAGGTAACTACTTATAAGTTGAAAAAAAATAAGCAGGGTCCCCCTTGCTTATTTTTAAAGTTGATGACTTATTAATTTTAACTAACTATATTATTATTTTATTCATATTTTTTAATATTATTATCATATAACTTTAAGGGTATATTAGTCAATATTTATTTTAATAAACATAACAACTACTTATTGATATTATCATCACTTTTATCCAAACATGTAACTACTTATATTTTAAAATAAGTATCAGTTTTTATCAGCTAAGTCAAACAGACCCTAAGTTAAATTTAGTAGTAAAGTTATTTTTTCTTTAAAAAAATCAATTTAATTAGAATTTTTGTTATATAAAATCTTATTGGATCGTATTAGTTAATGGACTACCGGAAAGAATATGGAGCCATTGTTACAAATCTATCCCCGTTCCGAACGATGAGAATAAGTATGATACCATGTTATTTCTCTAAAGTATAAGGGTAAATATGGAACAGAGAAAAATCCCAAAGACCAAAAAGAGATAAATAGCTGTTATTTATTTATTTATTTATTCTTTTTTTTCTACTTTAAATAACAAATTATTTGCTGCCTCTCCATCTTCTCTTCCGAGAAGGAAAAATGTCCTCCGCCGGGACTACCGGCGGCGGCGGCGGCGGCGGCAGCGCCTCCTCCGGCGATCCTAAGCTATACTTCTGCCACCAGTGCAGCCGCACCTTCTCCCTCTCCGCCGGCGTCGCCCTCGCCTGCATCCACTGTCGCGGCGACTTCGTCGAGGAATCCGACGCTCCCAACCCTAATCCCAACCACGACCCTGACCGCGGCTCCTCCTTCTTCGACGACGACGATGAAGTTCCCGGCAGCGAGACCATCCCCATCACCCTCTCCGACATCGACGATCTCGTCGGGCTCATCCGCGACGTTGCCGATGGCGTCGCAGGTCGCGGCCTAGGCGGCGCCAGCGCCGGAGGGGATCCCTCCGCCGCTTCGCTTGGTGTCGGACCTGGTCCGGAGCCCTTGCTGTCCATGCTTCAGGACTTCATCCAGGCCGTCGTCAACGGCGGCGGCGACATTCAGCTCGCCGTCGACGGCGCAGGAACGGGCGGAGAAAGGGGCCTCGTCGGCAGGAGCATCGGAGATTACTTCGTCGGCCCTGGATTGGAGAGGTTGATCGAGCAGCTTGCCGAGAACGACCCAAACCGTTACGGCACTCCGCCGGCGTCCAAGACCGCGGTGGAGGATTTGCCCGACGTCAAGGTCTCGGAAAAGCAGCTTGCCTCGGACGAGGGCCAGTGCTCGGTCTGCATGGATACGTTTGAGCTCGGAGTCATGGTGAAGCAGATGCCCTGCAAGCACGTTTTCCACAAGGACTGCATACTTCCATGGCTGGAGCTCCACAATTCCTGTCCAGTCTGCCGATTCGAGCTTCCCACAGATGACCCTGATTACGAGAGCAGAAAGGCTCGTGTTGGTGATGGGACGAACTCAGGTGGCGCAGCAGAGACCACGCAGGAGGCTGCAGATGCAGTAGGAGAGGAGAGGGTTGACGCTACAGGTAGGATGTACAATGTCCAGTTGCCTTGGCCGTTCAATAGATTTGGATCGAACTCTGAGGATGACAATTCTAATAATGGTGACGGCTATGAGGAACCTGCTCTGGGGAGCAGATAGATGTCAATCCATTTTGAGCAAGGTGCAATTTTCTTGCTAATACTTAATAGTTTTGGTCATCTTCTTTCCATTTATGTAATAGTTACATTTCAATTGTGGCAATGTTCTAAATACAGATGCATGATCCCCTCAAAACTAAATAAAATAAAATAAAATAAAATAAAACAAC
Source organism: Pontederia paniculata (assembly GCA_001647135.1). NCBI lineage: Eukaryota > Viridiplantae > Streptophyta > Magnoliopsida > Commelinales > Pontederiaceae > Pontederia > Pontederia paniculata. The sequence goes on along the minus strand of LTAE01007913.1, from coordinate 9,611 downwards.
TATATGAGTGCATGACAATCTTGACTGGCTAAATACTTCTTGTATTAGGTTGACTTTTGGTCTTGTTTGTAAATTCTCAAGGTGGAACAGGTCTGGGTGTGGATCAGATAAGTTATTTTTAGGGGGCAAAAGCATGACTACCTAAGATCTAGTCATCCATGTATGGATCATATAAGTTAATGCAAAAAGCAAAGATAGTTCTTTTGTATACTTGTTCACTATCGCGATTGATGATCTTAAAGTTTTTTTCATTGACATGCCACAAGTTAAGTATACTCTTAGAAAAATAGCGTTGTGAATTTTCTTAATTTACATAAACAATTTGGTTATTGGGGTATTGAACCAATTATTTAAAAAATGCTATGGTATCTTAAAGTACATGTAAGGCCAATGTGATACGCATTGGATTCAATACTTTTTATGTTTTACTTTAAAACAGTTCAAGTTCCTTAATTTTTTGTAATGGTAATATTTTCACATATGATACAAAATATTCATGGAATAATTTTTTGAAATTTTTGTTAAGTTCTTCTGGTCAGTGCTGTCTAATATTTTGTTATTATCAAGTTTGTGATAAGTACTTTCTTTTACTATATCGAAATATTATGAAATGTTTGGATGATGATGCAACAGATTCATAGCTGTCTAGCTGATGTGTAGATAGTTTTAGGGAACAAGAGAACATTGCAGCCAAAAAAAAACTTTCCAGAGAGTATTAGATGACATCGAGTTTGGAATGAGAATCTTCTCCATTCTGATACCATTCTATTTATCCATCTGCTCTATTGGTTTAAGGTTCTTTTGGATTGTGATAATTTATGCTACTCGGTAGAATTTTCTATCTTTTCCACTAAAAGCATCACTAGGTTAGCCTATTAGCATCTTTAAGATACAACTATAGAGTGCCCATATAATCTCTAGTTGCTCTAATGATTTTTTCAGAGGGTCTGCTCTCATCATTTTGATGCTCAACTCTGAATACTGATCTGTTGCTACCAAGTGCTATATGCAATATGTGTCTTCATTTCTACCTTCTTTCACCCGATCTGTTGATCTTTAAAATCAAATAATACTTTATAGTTTGCAGAAATTTATGGACTAAAGCTCATGCTGTCGCTGGTAGTGGTTGCTTCATTTGAAGTGAAACTTTGCCTGATGAAAGTAGATTATGACTTGCAGACTGTTGTGATAATAGTTCGTACTTGTCTGAGCTAAATGTGATGGTGCTCCTATTTTCCCTTTTCAAAATTCTGCTGTCCTATGCTGACGTCGAGATGCAATTTTTCATTTAGTTCGTTGGCTTAGAGCCTAAGACACACATTAAGTCGATGCTAGTGCTCTTCAAGTTTTCTTTCAAAAAAATCCATGTTATGTTAGTTTTTGTTTTAATAATTGTTCAATTTTACTCAACACTTTTTATTTGAAGCAATTTGTGTGCTTGTCATATTGGTGAAGCCTGAAAGTCATGGATGTGTTTATATTCATTTGAAATTAAGCTAGATTCTTTCCTGATGCTTTTTTATTTCATTTGATATGTATATCAGAAATATTATTATCATATATTGTTTTTGACATTTTAATGAATTGTATTTTTTTTTTTTGGGGAATTCTCTGAATTTTTATATGATCTATAAACTCCGCCTATGTTTATAGCCGGTCCCAAGCCCGGATAAAGGAGGAGGGTTGTGTTAGGCCTCGACAGCCAACGTAAAACCTCGTCGAATCTCATGAACATGGATCAACGAATCGCAATGGCGTCGTATGATCCATGTAGCCGACCCCACCTAGTGGGATTAAGGCTTTGTTGTTGTTGTTGTTGGGGAATTCTCTGAATTGTGTTTTGATCTTGCTACAACATGAGAACAACAATGCAAATATTGTGTGATTGAAGGAAAGGATCGTGATGAGTATTCTAAGGACATCTGAGAATTGCGTTTGTGCAAAAAGTTTTCTTTGAGACCAAGTCAGATTGGGTTAGTGGTGCATGAATTGAACAAACTTTAAAACACTAAATATTCAGCTTATCACTGGACCTGTTAGAGATGATGGACTTTGACACTACATCAAAGATATGAATCTGAAACTTATTTCTGTCTGTTGGTTTGAAGTACAACGTATAGATAACTTTTCCATCTTGATGCACAATGAATTAATGAGATCATTAAGTGAAAGTTGTTGAAGATTCTGTTAATTAGCCTGGAAGTATGTATGTATTATTATATGATCTATAAAATGCTGAAGTGCTTGAGAGTCTTTCACTTTGTGCAATCGAGGTTACCGAGCTGGCAATAAAATAGGAGCCCAAGTTGTTACTTGTGCTACCATAATCTTGTAGGAATGGATAGTAAAAAACCAAAGAAACTCATATTTCTAGTGCAATAAATTTAGTTTCTATCTTGGTATTATTTTGATCAGATGCCTGTACAAGAGAATAAGTACGTTAGTTCCTATTTACAAAAATAAAGGGGATATTCAGAATTGTGCAAATTATAGAGGGATTAAGCTTATGAGTCATACAATGAAGTTATGGGAAAAAGTGATTGAACATAGATTGAGAGTGGAGACTAGTATTTCTGAGAGACAGTTTGGATTCATGCCAGGAAGATCCACTACAGAGGCGATTTATTTACTAAGGGGAATGATGGAGAAGTATCGAAGTAGGAAAAGAGATTTACATATGGTTTTCGTTGATTTAGAAAAAGCGTATGATCGTGT
>LTAE01007912.1:8708-21702 GCA_001647135.1 Pontederia paniculata | reverse complement strand
TATATATATATATTATTTGGTCAATAATTTACATAATATATTCCTAATTATCTACACATAATTTTCTTCATACTACATATCAATATCTTATTGGCCATCAATCCTTAATCTAGTGGTTAATGATTATATGCATGCATAACTATTTAAACATATGAATTAACTTAATATGATAATCAAATCTATAACGATGCAAGAATGATGTTGGTGGAGCACATGCGTGACAATACATATGTTAATAATTAATAATAAATGTGCTAATAAACATAAAACAAATAGGTGATACATGAATTCGACGAAAACATGTCATCTCTTTAAAGAGTTGCGTGAGTGGGATCTTTCATTTATAATAGAATAGAGAAGGCCAATGAAAGAACTTTCTATTAGATGGAAAATATATTGAAATGTTCAATATTTGATATTGTTCAACTAAAATGCTTCCCAGAAATTTCTCTAACTGCCAATTACATGTCCACCGCTACCAACTCACAACACTAGCACTACGGCTCAAAATAAATAAGACACTAACTACTTAACTAACCACTAACTATGACAACACTACCATATCATGGAAACATGCAATAACTTGCACTAATTTTTGACACTCCCCCTTAGTGCAAGCATACGATCAACAACTCCAAGAGCATCTCAAAAAATTTGAAATTTTGACCTTGGCAGAGCTTTAGTAAATATGTTAGCCACTTGATCTTTAGTACGAACTTCTTTTAGCTCAATTTCATGTTTCAGAACTTGTTCACGAAGGTAATGATGTCGAACCTCAATATGCTTCGTTCGCCCATGAAAAATAGGATTTCATGCAAGTTTCCTGGTACTTTCATTATCACATTTGATCTGCATAGAATAATCTAATTTGCATAGTATGTCACCAATCAGCTGCTTCAACCAAATGCATTCTTGAGTAGCCATAGTTGTTGCTACATATTCAACTTTGGTACTAGATAATGCAACAATGTCTTGCTTTTTACTACACCAAGAGATTATTGTTGAACCTATGTTCAAACAATATCCAAAAGTTGACCGACAATCATTTATATCTCATGCCCAATCTGCATCACTAAGTCCATTTAATATAAAATTATCACACCTCTTGTATAAAAGGCTATGATTAGGAGAACCTTTTATATAACGTAGTATCTTTTTTTGTAGCATCAAGATGAAGACCGCTTGGATCTTGCATAAACTATGAAATAACACTTACAGAATATGAAACTTCTGGTCTTGTGATGGTTAAATAAATCAAGCTTCCAACCAATTGCCGATATTTTCTAGCATCTTTTAATGGCTTTCCTTCTTCAACTTGAGATATGACTCCATAGGAGTGGTCATTTCTCTTGACTCATCCATGCCAAAATGTTCTAAGATATCTTTTGCATATCTCTTTTGAGAGACAAAATATTCCTGATCAGATTTATCAACTTCTAAGCCGGGAAAACATCCAATTTCTCTTAGATTTTCATCTCAAAATGCAGAGATAAAGCATTTCTTAAACCTAAATTTTCTGACACATTGTCTCCAGTTATAATCATATCATCAACATACAATAAAATTAGCACATATGATTTAAATTCTGGTTTGATGAACAAACTAGGATTTGAATCAGAAACTTTAAATCCACAAAATATAAGATATTGAGCAACTTTACCATACCAAGCACGTTGTCACACACTTAAAAGTTTCAAGCGTGCGTGGCCTTAGTCTCTACCAGTCCAGAGGCTAAGTCAGCCAACAATGTTCCCTTCTAAATGCCTTAGAAGATTAATCCGAATTCTGAGAGAAAGCCACACAGAAATGCACGAGAGAGTTTAGGGGAAAAGGAATACTTCATTAAGTTTCAGCCAGCCTGGATAAGGGCCAGAACCCACATATATATAAGCCTACACATGGAGTAGTTACCATAACTACCCAGTTTGCAACTTCCCTCTAACTTACACCTTTTAACTTAGTGTAAATTCTGGTTACTAATATACTGTCACTGGATAAGGGCCAGAACCCACATATATATAAGCCTACACATGGAGTAGTTACCATAACTACCCAGTTTGCAACTTCCCTCTAACTTACACCTTTTAACTTAGTGTAAATTCTGGTTACTAATATACTGTCACAAATATTACAGCACATCATAATATTCCTGTAAAAACCCCTTACATAATATTCTGGCTAATATTACACATAAAACACTTAGATAACTACCCAGGACATTTCATCAAACACCTGGCATGCATCCCAGCTAGCTGTCAGTTCTTGTCCTAAGGCATTGGCGGGCGCACAGCAATGTTTCCTCGGTCATTTAGGCAATGCATTACAACGTGGTGCTTGTTTGAGACCATATAGTGCCTTCTTCAATCGGCATACATGTTGTGAAAATTGCTTATAAACAAAGCCTTGAAGTTGTTCCATAAACACTTCATGATCTTGTTCTCCGTTTAAAAATACATTATTTACATCAAGTTGCCATAGCTTCCAACTTTTAGAAGTTGCAAGAGAAAAAAATTGTTCTTACAGTCACCATTTTTGCAATAGGGCTGAAAGTTTCTTCATAGTCCAACCCATAGCTTTGAGAAAACCATGGGCAACTAGACGAGCCTTAAACCTGTCAATTATCCCATCTGATTATTTCTTCAAATGAAACAGCCATTTGGAAGTGATTGGTTGATAATTTTCTGGTTTAGGTACTAACTCCCATGTCTCATTTTTTCTCCAAGGTATTAATTTCTTCTTGCATTGTTCCTTCCCACTTTGGACAATCTTCAACTTCTTCACAACAAGTTAGTTCTTCTACAGAAAATGTTCCTGCAAAGAAACATGAGGTAATAGTATAATGATTAAGTTATACCTCACATGATAACTTGGTTGTCTTATTTCTCTTGTTAATCTTCTTACTATTTGCTCATCATTTTCTGACCTCTGAATATCATACAATGATGATTTATTTTCTGCTTCATCATCATTTGATGGAAATTTAACTTCAGAAAATAGAAGCTCCAAATTATTATCATCACTAAGAGCAATATTCTGGATCATAGTTTGTTGAGTGGAGTATGGAGATGATATATCATCAAACACAATATCTCTTGAAGTAACAAACTTGGTTGTCTCAGGATCCATACACCTCCATCCTTTTTTATAAGAATCATAGCCAACAAATACACATTTCTTTGCCTTGGGTCAATTTTGGTTCGATTAGATTTATGAATATGAACATAACAAATGGAACCAAATATTAAAAAATAATTAACATTTGGTTTTTCACCATATAACATCTCAAAAGGTGATTTTTTTGTACTTGGCCATGGAGGTAGCCTATTTATCACATGGCATGCAGAAAGAATACCTTCTGCCCAAAATTGTCGATGAAGATTCTTATCATGCAACCATGAAAGACAAACTGAAGTGAGATGAGCAAGCTTTCTTTCTGCAACCCATTTTGCTGATGGGGTACTAGGACATGTCATTTGATGAAAAATGTCATTCTTCTCACAAAATTAAAGAAATCAGCTGACATATACTCGTTGTCATTGTCACTTCGCAGGCACTTTATCTTCTTTGGGGATTTCTAGATCAGCACCAGCAACTAACTCTCATAGATCTTGATCTTGAAGGTACGCCTCCATACACATTCTCCAATACTTTTAGTTATTGCCTACAAGCTTCTCCATCTTGTTACCGAGTATTTCCTCCATTTGATGCATCCATTGCAACAAATTGAAAACTCTTTTTTCTTACCTTCAAACTCCTCCAACAAGACAAACTTGATAGACAAGAAGAATGAATAAAAGGTGGCCTAACCTTGCTCTGCTACCGTGTAATAAAACAAAGAAGACCAGTGAAAGAACTTTCTATTAGATGGAAAATATGAAATTGAACATAAGTATAAGTGAAAGGTTCAATATTTAACATTGTTCAACTAAAATGCTTCTCAGAAATTTCTCTAACTTCATATTACATGTCCACCACTACCAACTCACAACACTATCACTACTGCTCAAAATAAATATGACACTAACTACTTAACTAACCCCTAACTATGACAACACTACCACATCATAGAAACATGCAGTAACTTGCACTAATTGTTTACATCATTTGTGTTTTGAAGTGACAAATGACTTATTTTACTTTCGAAATAACTTATTCTGATGTCAAAAAAAAAGTTCCAACCAATTCAATGGATGAAATTGTATAGGATTCATATTTTTTTAATCAAAACGTGCATCCAAATTTGATTTTGTGTCATCTAATTACAAAAAATTTCAACCTATAATTTTAACATCAAAAGAAAAAAGAACTAAATTTGGTGCTTTCAAGAGCAGCCAATTCCTTATTATCTGCTAGGATAAATTAGGAAAGCAACAAAACAATAATGTTGTTGCGATCAAACCAATCTACCCCCCAAAAGATGACATGAAATTAAGCCTAGGTTTGGACATAACTCCGATAAATAATACAAGGACATGTTTAGTTGGAAAATAATACAATTCACCTGAGTCAAGTATATCGTAATCTATGTGTGAAGGTGTATGGAGTGGGTTCATGTATCTTTTTTCTTTCCTTCTCTAATGCCTAATACTTCAGGAGGTCCTTAACAATATTCAAAAAAATGATATTGTAATATATAAAATTATTGGCTATATATATTTATCATGAATTTTTTTTATAAAAAGTTTGGTATATATGAAAAATATTTGATCTAATTATTTTCACTGATTTTTTATGTTACAACAGTGGTTCTCAAAACTTTCTAAATCATAACTGGGGGAAGACACTAGAGAAAAATAAATAAATACCTAAATCCTACAAATTATGCTATATAAAAATGATTTATCTCACTATTTTGGATGTTTTTTATATTATGTATAGCATTGGTCCTTAATACTTCCTAAATATAATTAGTGGAAGATAATAGAGAAAAGAAAATTCAATAATAAGGCCTTCATATGATTGATGATTCGTTCACACATTCATTAATCTCATAAAAAAAATCATCATTACCTTGTTATTTTTTATTGCAATACTCATTTGAAGTCAGAGTTATTAGCTACAACATTAACTCAGTCCGCTTAATAAATTAATGTTATTCTAAAATTTACTTTTTGGGATAAAAAATTAAAAAAAAAGATAATATAAGATGAATATCTTACAATCATAGTAATTGTAAAGTATTTTATTTTCTATATAAATACAATCATTTTAAAATATATATATATATGTATATAATTTACCTACTTAGCATCAAGTGTTTTGTTAAAGATATTGAACTCAAACAATTTTCATTAATGAAACAACGTAAATTCATCAGAAAATAAAAGATACGCGTCAAACTTTGTCTGTGAATGGTTCGCTTTGAGTTATACTAAAATGGTAGCTCAATGTTCTACAATCTTAGTAATTTGATCTACGCATATCGCCTATAATTGTTCCATTAGAGCCGCATCAATTAACCAAGACCTTGTTTAGTTAGAAAATAAGATCAAAATTAAGGTTGGGTCCCATAGTATTAATTACCATAGGCATAAAAAGTAAATATTAACTTATTTTCTTTCTTTTATGGATTAGACTTATTTTTTATTGATTAAAATAATTGGAGTAACTAGTGAATTAAAAAAATAGATATATCTGTATAATTAGATCCCCAGTAATACATCAGTCTCCACCTGAGTTTCCAATACTTACTTATCCCATATATATCTTTCTGTGATATCAAACAAAAGATACGAGAACAAAGATTATCTAAAGTACACTTTGAGAACCCAAATATATATATGCATGTACTTAAGCACCACACCAACTTTGAGAAAATAACATGACATGCAATTTGATTTTTCGATCGGCATAATGAGTACAAAGGAGAACGTGTGAATCGAATATTTTGTTTGATACACTTTAGGACGTTTCAAACACTGATCATATATATTTATGGATAATGTTAATGACATTTTTTATCATTTTGTGTTAACGATAATTCTTCATTTAATCTATAAGCTTCCCTTAAATACATCCAGTCGAAATTAAAATCACATTCTTTAAGATTAATATTTTGTGTTTCCATGTACAAATTATTTGTTTCATAAAATTTTATAGATAATGATAATGAAGTAAGAAAAATAAAACAACATAAAATTATACTAACAAGTGCACACATTGTTGCTCGCCTTCAAGAGCGCTCTTATATTATTATTTTTTTCGTTGTCAACATGATTTTTGGAGGTTAACGAAGAAGAGTTTCTTATTATTTTATCTCAACTTTTATTTGTCACTTATCTTACATTTCTACATTCTTAATATTTGTGACCAAACTTAAATTAGATTAATTAAAATTTGATAAAGTTAATTTTGTAAAAACAACATGAAAAGATTTAAAGATTATTTTTTAACATTTTCTCAACTACATTTATTTTACATTTAGCCTAAATTGTAATCTTACAAATTTTAGTATTTGAATTTATGACAATTTATAAATCAAGTCCTTTCATTATATTTTATCCAAAATTTTATAAATTTTATTTTTTTTTTAATTATAAAATATTAATTTTACCTTTAATTATTTAATGTAAAAACTATTTAAGAAATCAACAACATGATCAAACATTTGCATAATCATCAAAAAATAATTTTAAATATTATTTGTATACTCTTTTTATAATACAAAATATTGCATTAAGGGAATAAGATATAAAAAATATTTTATCAGTATTAAAAAATTAGGTTAGATAAATTTTGGATGAATTTTGATGAATGAATTTGAGGACTCGAGCAACACATTGCAATAAGTTTAGAGACTAAATTTTGTAAATTTATAGTTTATGATTAGATGTTAAAAAAATATTAGTGTTAAAGGCTCAAATTTTAATTGGATGACTCGTGAAGTTTGTAAAGACCAAGGAGTCATAGAATGAAGGCACCATGCACGTAGTAATCATGTGTTTTCCGGGTAGATCAAATTCCTAACAATGACATCAAATTTTTCATATCTATCTTTTTACTCAAATGCCTTAAAGAAAAGAAAAAACAAAGGATGATGCACGTGTGGTTGAAGAATTAATATAATATTAATTGCTACATATTTATAATGTAATATTGCTATTAATTAGCCCATGCTTCACATATCTCTGATAATTTAAAAGAAGCATAATATTGCTACATATTTAACGTATACATGTATCCAGATATCCATGATAGGATCATCCAATATATATTCAAGAGAACAAGAGGAGGGAGAAAGGAACATATCTCGTGTGGATGTTTTTCTTTCCGTTTGACGTGAACTAAGATGTCATATTGCTTCAATTGTAAAATATTGCTCCCATTTCAGTTGCCCATCTCCCTCATTTGCACATGTCACATTTGCGTATGAGATTTTCACCCGACAATGTTTCTTAATATGTCCAATTTTTCCACACCTGAAACACTTGAAAGATTTTTTAGTTTGCAAGCGACTACCTTTTTCCATACTTAAATCTTCTTCTTTGTTCTTGTTACAAGCTAGTGTATTCTTCCTGTTCGGCTTCCTTTCGAAAAAATAACAACATCATGTTTAAAGTTCTTTGTCATTTACTTTGCCAAAGCTTCTTGATTTGAGTAAAATTTTCAATTATTCAACATAAGGTTGTACACTCCACCCCTGAATAGAAGTGATGAATGGCCCATGCTCTTTCTTTAGTCCATGAATGAGATGTTGACGTAGACGTGCTTTGCTAATCTTCTCATTAGCGTCTATTTCTGAAATTTCAACACAAATACTTTTAACTCGTAAAAAATATTCAGAAATTGGCATACCTTCCTGCTTTAGCATTGCTAACTCATTCTCCAAATATTACAACATTGCTATATTCTTCTTAGTAAACAAATTTTCAAGTGTTTTCCAAAATTCTTTTGGAGAGCTAACATCACGAACATGAGCAATAAATTCTTTGTTAATTGATGTCCTCGAAGCAAAGAGAGCCTTGCCACATTTGATCTTTCACTTTCTTCGTGATTCAACATTTTCAAGAATGTCATTGGGGATTTCTGCATCAGCACCAACAACTAATTCTCATATATCTTGACCTTGAAGGTATGCCTCCATACACATTCTCTAATACTTGTAGTTATTCCCTAAAAGCTTCTCCATCGTATACACAAACTGAAAACTCCTTTTCTTACCTTCAAACTCCTCCAATAACACAAACTTCATAGACAAGAAGAATGAATAAAAAATGGCTTAACCTTGCTCTCTTACCATATAATAAAACAGACAAGGTCAGTGAAAGAACTTTCTATTAGACGAAAAATATTAGATTGATCAGAACTATAATTGAAAGGTTCAATATTTAACAATGTTCAACTAAAATGCTTTTCAGAAATTTCTCTAACTACATATTACATGTCCACCACTACCAACTCACAACACTACCACTACTACTAAAAAATAGGACACTAACTACTAACTAACCACTAACTATGACAGCACTACCACATCATGAAAACATGCAGTAACTTGCATTATTTTTTCATCATTTGTGTCTTAAAGTGACAAATGACTTATTTTACTTTCAAAATTAACTTATTCTGATGTCAAAAGTTCCAACCAATTCAATGGATGAAATTGTATAGAGTTCTGATCTTTTAATCAAAACATGCATCCAAATTAGATTTTGTGTCATCTAATTTCAACCGATAAGTTTAACATCAAATGAAAAAAGAATCAAATTTGGTGTTTTCTAGAGCAACCAATTCCTTATTATCTGATGGGATAAATTTGGAAAGCACTAGAACCTTAATGCCCTTGCGATCAATCCCGGTCTACCTCCCAAAACATAACCTTGAAATTAAGCTTAGGTTTTGACATAACTCCGATAAATAATACAAGGACATGTTTGATTGGAAAATAATACAATTCACATGAGTCAAGTATATCATAATCAATGTGAAGCTGTATGGAGCGGGTTCATGAATCGTTTTTCTTTCCTCCTTTAATGTCTAATACTTTAGGAGGTCCTTAAGATTACTTAAAAAATGATATTGTAATATATAAAATTATTGATAATATATATTTATCATGAAGATTTATTTATAAAAGTTTTGGTATATACAAAAATGATTGATCTAATTATTTTTCAATGATTTTTTATGTTACAACAGTAGTTCTCAAAACTTTCTAAATCATAATTAGGGGAAGATACTAGAGAAAAAATATATATAAATCCTACAAGTTATGGTATATAAAAAAAGATTTATCTTTATTTGGATGATTTTTATATTATGCCATTGATCCTTAATACTTCCTAAAAATAATTAGTGGAGGATAATAAAGAAAAGAAAAAATTGATGCATAAGGCCTTCATATGATGATCCGCTCACACATTCATTAATCTCATATAAAAAATCATCATTACCTTATTATTTTTTTTGGATTGCAAATACTCATTTAAAGTCAGAGTTATTAGCCACAACCTTAACTCAATCCGCTTAATAAATTAATGTTATTCTAAAATTTACTTTTTGAGATAAAAAAATTAAGAAAAAATGATTATATAAGATGAATACCTTATGTCCATAGTAATTGTAACGTATTTTATTTTCTATATAAATTACAATCATTTTAAGAATTATAAATATATATATATAATTTAATATGCCTACTTAGCATCAAGTGTTTTGTAAATATATTGAACTCAAACAATTTTCATTAATGAAATTATGTAATTCCATCAGAAAGCAAAAAAATACACATCAAACTCTTTCTACGAATGGTTCGCTCTGAGTTATATTAAAACGATAGCTAAATAAACTTCAATCTTAGTAATTCAATCTGCGGATTTTTATATAATTGTTCCATTCGAGCATCATCAATTCACCAAGACCTTGTTTAGTTAGAAAATAAGATCAAGATTAAGATTGGGTCCCATAATATTAATTACCATAAACATAAAAAGTAAATATTAACTTATTTTATTTTTTTATGGATTAGACTTATTTTCGATTGATTAAAACACTTGGAGTAACTAGTGAATTAAAAAAATTAGATATATATGTCTAATTAGATCCCCATTTAGCAATAATACTTTTGTCTCCACCTGAGTTTCCAATACTTACTTATCCATCATATATATCTTTATGTGATATCAAACAAAAGATACGAGAATAAAGATTATCTAAAATACACTTTTAGAATCCAAATATATACACATGTATGTAAGCACCACACCAACTTTGAGAAAATAACATGGCACACAATTTGATTTTTCGATCGACATTAAATGAGTACAAAGGAGACCGTGTGAATCGAATAGTTTGTTTGATCGATGTAGTTTAAGACGTTTCAATCGCTGATCATATGTATTTATGGATATTGTTAATGATATTTTTTTATCATTTCATGTTAACGACAATTCTTCATTTAATCTATAAGCTTTCCCTAAATACATGCAGTCAAAATTAAAATCACATTCTTTAAGATTAATATTTTGTGTTTCCATGTACAGATTATATGTTTCATGAAATCTTATGGATAATGTTAATGAAGTAATAAAATAAAACAACGTAAAATTATACTAACAAGTGCATGCATTGTTGCTCGCCTTCAAGAGCGCTCTTATGTTATATTTTTTTCATTGTCATCATAATTTTTGGAGGTTAACGAAGAAGAATTGCTTATTATTTTATCTCAACTTTCATTTATGACTTATGTTACATTTTCTTAATACTTGTGACCAAACTTAAATTAAATTAATTAAAATTTTATAAAGTTAATTTTGTAAAAACAACATGAAAAGATTTAAAGATTAATTTTTTAATATTTTCTCAACTGCATTTTTTTTCCATTTAGCCTAAATTATAAACTTACAAATTTTAATATTTGAATTTATCACGATTTATAAATCAAGTCCTTTCGTTTTATTTTATCCAAAATTTTGTAAACTTTATTTTTTATAATTATAAAATATTAATTTTACCTTTACTTATTTAATGTAAAAAAATATTTAAGAAATCAAAAACATGATCAAAACTTTGCATATTTTTTAAATATTATTTTTACTCTTAATTCATTTTATAAAAAAATTTATTGCAATAAGGGAAGAATAAGTTATAAAGTAATATTTTATCAGTATTAAAAAATTAGGCTAGTAAAATTTTGGATGAAATTTGATGAATGAATTTGAGGACTCGAGTGACACATTGAAATAAGTTTAGAGATTAAAGTTTGTAAATTTATAGTTTATGATTAGATGCAAAAAAAAATGTTTGTGTTAAAGGCTCAAATTTTAATTGGATGAATTGTGAAGTTTGTAAAGACGAGGGAGTCATAGAATGAAGGCTTAATCATGCAATTTTCGGGTAGATCAAATTCCCAACAATGACATCAAAATTTTCATATCTATTTTTTTTACTCAAATGCCTTAAAGAAAAGAAAAAAACAAAGGATGATGCATGCTTGGATGAAGAATTAATGTAATATTGCTACATATTCAGCCCATGCTTCAAAAGTCTCTGATAATTGAAAAAAAAAGCCTAATAAAACATTAGCTATGACGTATACATGCATGTATCCATATAACCATATGATAGGATCATCCAATATTTATCCAAGAGAACAAGAGGAGGGAGAAAGGAACATATTTCGTGTGCATGTTTTCCTTTCCTTTTGACATGAACTAAGATGGCATATTTTGCTTTCCGTTTCTTCTGTTTCTTTCTTTTTTGCCATCTTATTCATGTAAGTGTTAAATGAGCATTAATTAGTAGCTATGGATCGTTGCAGTTATATGGTACATTGTTAAATGATCCTAGATTTCGTGTTTAGAATCGCCACAACAAATACATAGGTGCCAATGCCAACACGTATAACCGATATCTAACAATGCTTGAAAGCTATATATTGATCCCATTACTAGATTCACACCTCGTGGAAACTCTAATCCAGGTTTTTTTACCTAACACATGTATAAAATTAGGCTTGCCAATGCCTAATTGGATGTTGGAGCAAAACTCTCCACCTCTCCTCTCTTTCTCTCTCCAACCAACAAGCAATCCTTCCATGCACAGTTCCATGCATGATGCCTAGCTATAAATGTAATCATCCTGGAATGATTCCCTTGCAAAAATGGCTCTCGAGTTGGTGTTTCTCTTACTCCTCCCCGTTGTCCGCTGCTTTACGTACAACAACGTGGACTCCGACGTCAACGCTTTGCATGGCACCAGTACTGCATATCCTGGCGACTTTGGTCTTGATGGAGAATTCAATATGTTTCAGGCAGAGAGACATGACCTTTCACAAAGAGTGGTGATTAATGTTGATGACTATGGTGCTAAAGGAGATGGAAGTGATGATTCACAGGTAATATATATCTCATCATTGAAGTCCATGCATGTCCTGCAAATTTATAACCAGGTGAGAAGCATTTTCTTATAGCTTCAGTTTGATCTACATGTAATTAATAGGCATTTGAGAAGGCCTGGGCAAAAGTATGCACCTCATATGCTTCAGCTGCTCTTCTGGTCCCTGGGAACAGAAGCTACCTCCTCAAGCCAGTGTCATTTTCTGGGCCATGCAGATCTCAAGTTTTGGTTATGGTAAGATATACATATATAATGTGTGTTTTTCTTAAATGGCATGCATGTCTTGATTTGCTTGGATAACAGATCAAGGGAAGAATAGAAGCATCTTCGAACCGCGGCGATTGGCACGGCAAGAACTCCAGGTACTGGATCCGTTTTGACGGCGTGGAATACCTCACAGTCCAAGGACCTGGAACATTGAATGGAAACGGGAAGATATGGTGGCAAAATTCTTGCAAGATTGATCCATCTTCTGTAAGCCACTTCTATAAACCCTCATATTGCACTTCACATTCATGTATGCAATATTTTGATGACACAACTGATAGAATTTTATCTTCTCATTAATTTTTCAGCCCTGCAAGGATGCCCCAACGGTATGCTAATGGATACATATATCAAAACGTAATTTTTTTTTTTTTTTTTTTTTTTTTTTTTT
>LTAE01007911.1:0-17353 GCA_001647135.1 Pontederia paniculata | reverse complement strand
CACTGCTGGATAGTATAGTGGATCTCCCGAGTCGTGTCCATCATCTCCTAGAGTCGTGAGGGTATCATCTCCCACCCCAACCTGCTGCTTTTCATTCTCTAGAAAAGTAGCATCACGACTCTCTATGAGGTCTTTTTCCTGATGGAAAAATCTGTACCCTTTGGACTGCTCTGATACCAATTGATGAACGAGGGAGAGAGGAAAGGATTCCGGTAATTCGGATTGGGAATCATCCGGGGATAGCTTCATTCATATTCAACAGTGGCGTGTGTGTCTGCTACCCCTCCGTCCCCCTCCACGCCCTTTTATAGTTATCGATGTCGACTGTTACACATGACCATAATGGTCTCTTATCCTGTAACGATCATCGACTTAATGACCATAACGGTCCATCACGGTCGTGACCAGTGATCACGACTGGTCACATTACAACATTATTAGTTGCACAATGATAATTTTATCGTTGTAGTAATTTTATCCAAAAAAGTTTTACAACCCGACTAAAATACAAAAAAAATAATAATAACACATTCTTTTTCTCCTGGTCATTTTCGTAAAAACCAAGGCGGCAAGTAAGAATCTCTACAAAATAATGTGTTAATATATGATGTAGTATTGTTCGATTGTTAATCACTATGTAACACCCCCGATTTCATTCAAGATATTGTTCGCATTGGGCCTATATGACCCACACGAATTTAAAACGCGTCTTAAATGGCAAGGGAGGATGCTACATATAAGCCCCATGACCACCTCCGTGTTTTGTCCATGTGAGACTAACTTTTATTTTCATCATCATCTTGGGGCCTTACAATCTTTCCCCCCTTCGGGGCTCAACGTACTCGTTGTGTCGACCCACATGATTCAAGTGGGCACGCGAGGTTGGCTCTGATACCTTCTGTAACACCCTCGATTTCATTCAAGATATTATTTGTTTTGGGCTCATATGACCCGCACGAATTTAAAACGCGTCTTAAATGATAAGGGAAGATGCTACATATAAGCCCATGATCACCTCCGTGTTTTATCCATATGAGACTAACTTTCATTCTCATCATCATCCTGGGGCCTTACACACTAGGTACTCGTACAAATTTTAATTATCAAACATGTGTATTCTGTAATGAGTTACAAGTGTAGCATATTATATTATTATAATATGATAATTAAGAAATAAATAATGATCAATGTGGACATTATGATCATTAAAAAATAAATAATACGGATCATATGATCGTTTTAGGGCAAGACTGGATCAAACGAAAGATGCACTCAAAGCTCAACGCGCATTTACTCCAGTCCTTCATATATGACTACTAAAAACAAAGAATATTAATTTCATAATTTGAACTCAATTTTTGCTAGTTCTAATTAATTTGGGATAAACAAATATGAACTAGATAAAATGGGGCGGTCATGGAATTTACGTGGAGAGAGAACACCTTCCAGGAACCTTCCTTGGTGTCTTGCCACACGCAATTGAAAGGTTGCAAATTTCCTTTTTTCCTTAGGTTAGTAGGTTGTGTAAGATATAATAATATTATTCAAATTAATTAACAAAGCTTTATATACATATATATATGTTGGAATTTAATATATATTTAATATTTAAATTTATATGGTCAGAATTTATTCTATTAATTAAACTATTTATGTGATATTAAGTATTTCTTATAACTTTTAAATGAATGGTTATACTAACTACATAAGTAACTTTCTTGATGGGAGGAAGTTTATAAATACCCCTAAAGGGCAAGGTCCCTAATTCAAGCCAACACTTACATGTTTCCATCATATTGTGTGGCCTATGAATTAGAAGATTTTTGCTATTAACACATTATGTGTTTAGGTTATGGCTAAAGGCTTAAATGATCATCCTATTTTATTTGCTTTCGCTTTATATTATATGGTTTATGTATGTTTATTCTAACATATGGTATTAGAGCTTGTATACCTTTGTCTAGCCATATTTCACTTATTAATTTTTTATTTTATGCACATATAGTGCATAGTTGACATTTATATTATGGATTTTTTTAATCTTCTTAGAAGTATATTCTTTTGCACTTATCAAAATTATGAATTTATCATAGTTTATGATTTTATAAAATTATTACTTTTTGAAGACATTATCCATATATTGTCAAGTTGTGTGGGATTAAATGTTCATCTTTTTAGAAGCACATTTTTTTGCATTTATCAAAAGTATGAATTTTATCATACTTATATGATTTTGCAAAATTTTTGCTTTTATAAGATGTCATCCCTAAATTATTTAGTTATCATACTTATGACTATTATTTGCTATTGGTCATTTATGATAATTTTTCGTCACTTTTGTTGGATTATGTGATTAATGTGAACTATTTGTTATTAGTCTCATATTGGTTATCGTATTTTAATATATGATCTGAAATAATATTTTTTTATAAGCATATTATTTTGCATTTATTAAAATATGAATTTGTCATATTTGCTTGAGGATGCAAAGTTTTTGCTTTGGAAAATATTTTTGAGACTACGCATTGTTCATTTGATAATCATTACTTTCTTGATCCCGTAAAATATTGATTATGGGAAGAAAGATTATGTTATGACTTTGCACATTATTTTTTCATAACCATATTATTTTGCTCATATTAAATGTATGAATTATTATACTTTTTGATAAGGCAGAATTTTGGTTTTAAAATAATACGAAAATGTTAAGTTCATGCATTAATGTATAGCAAACTTAACACGTATATTTTTAATTTACTTTAAGAGGTATTTTAGTACCTTATGATAGTGGCTTATTATAATTTTTCTATAAGCTATGATTGAGTTGGTTGAGAATTTTTTTTTAACGATTATGAATTTTGTTTTTGGGCTTATATGTAATAAATAATTTTCTGATGCCAAAATAATTGAATTTAATTCTATAATTATTTGGCTTGACTATTTGATAGTCATTATGATTTTTTTCCCAAATAGCAAATATTATTTTAATCTAAGTTAAAACATTATTTACATCATAAATTAATTATTAATTTATGTGATGTATAAGATTTGTATGTTTTAACATATTTCATTATGATGTTATGTGATTTGATATATTTGAATAATTAAAGAGTAGCCACAACATCTTTAATTATATGATTATATAAATCACATTTAGAGTATGACATCAAATTTTAATTAAATATAAAAGATACTTAGCTTTATCCTTCAGCAAAGTTAATTGTGCCTTTATATTTAATTAGGATGGAAGATTACTATTGTTTATTTTTCCATCATAAAAAGTTAAGAGTTATGTCATTTGTATCTTATGACATCAAAATTTTAATTAAACATAAAAGATACATTAACTTTACCCCACAGGGATGTTAATTGTGCTTTTATATTTAATTAGGGTGGAAGATTACTATTATTTATTTCCTCCATCATAAAAGTTATGCTTTTATATTTAGTTAGGGTGGAAGATTATTATTGTTTATTTCTTCCATCATGAAAGTTAAAACGTGAAATTATGATGTATTAAAGTTTTTGCCCACAGGTAAATTTTAATGACACATAATTTCATGTATATAATTTGATATGGAATAATTGTGTGTTAAAATCTTTGCCCACAGGTAGATTTTAATGACACATAGATTCGTATTTTGATATGAATTGCATTGGCAACATATCTTATGTGTATGGAAATTTGATGTGCCTATGTAGGTTGTTGATTCAATTCAATTAGAAATGTATCATATACTATGTGCATGATTTTACAATTTTTGTAAAATATAAAGAAAATGCACATATTTTCCTATTTATATTGTGATTTGTTCATTTGATTTTGTATTATTAATCACCTTATATATCATGAAGTTAGTGGGAGTAAAATCATCATTTTTAAATTGATGATATTTTCACTTTCATTGATATGTTAGTTATTACATGAAGTGAACAATTTTCATGGAAAAAAAAAAATAGTTGTTCACTACCTGTGATACTTATTAAGAAAGGTGAGTTTCAGAAACAAATGATATAGAGAGGAAATAATTTTTTATAAAATATTTTTATACTTGTTATGTTTTATTTTAAGGTGACATCGTATTTTATTGAAGAATTTTATCAT
The DNA here is from genome assembly GCA_001647135.1 of Pontederia paniculata. Classification (NCBI taxonomy): domain Eukaryota; kingdom Viridiplantae; phylum Streptophyta; class Magnoliopsida; order Commelinales; family Pontederiaceae; genus Pontederia; species Pontederia paniculata. The sequence continues at coordinate 13,248 of LTAE01007911.1, read as the reverse complement.
TCGATTTTGGGATAGTGAGTTTATCCTTAATCATTAAGGATGTGACAATTTAAGAATACCGTGTTTGCTAAGTATATAAATTTAAGAGTCGAAATAACGTGTTGTCGACATAAAAGTGCTTAGTAATTAAAGGAACACATCAAATGTAAGTGTTCGTATATAGAATGTATCTATGGAACATATCTCGCAGATTCTTTATAGAAAGACATGTCATTATAATTAAAGAATCATAACTCATATGAGATGTTCAATTATGTCACTTATGACTTAAGGTGTTGTATTACAACATGTTTAATGAAATTCTTATTATTGTGTGTTTCTCTTTTATTTGGTATGCATACATTATGAGAATGACACATTTTATTGGAGGACCTAGAATAAGCATTTGGCTTATTCATATAGAATATTAATTATCACATTTGGGACTTTGACAAGAAATTAAAATTATATTGTAATACATGGAAGGTACTACTTATTCGATAAAGGACATACCGCCATGATTCATATAATTTATTTTCTTTTGTGTAAAGTATATATCAGTAGTATATAAAATTAATTATAATAAATGGTCTGACCAAGTGGGAGAATGTTGGAATTTAATATATATTTAATATTTAAATTTATATGGTCAGAATTTATTATATTAATTAAACTATTTATGTGATATTAAGTAGTTCTTATAACTTCTAAATGAATGGTTATACTAACTACATAAGTAACTTCCTTGATGGGAGGAAGCTTATAAATACCCATAAAGGGCAAGGTCCCTAATTCAAGCCAACACTTACATGTTTCCATCACATTGTGTGGCCTATGAATTAGAAGATTTTTGCTATTAACACATTATGTGTTTAGGCTATGACTAAAGGCTTAAATGATCATCCTATTTTATTTGCTTCCGCTTTATATTATATGATTTATGTATGTTTATTCATATTATAGTATGATATTTAAATTTAAATTTTATGGTTAAGATTCTAAATCTAAATAAGATTTATAAATAAGTATTTCATTTCAAAGTATATTTTAGTCATTTACCAGACAATAATAACAACTTAGGTCCTGTTTGGATATTTCATAATTTATTTTAATATTTTAAAAATTATAGTAAGTTACTTTTCAAAAATTACTTTACTGTAGTTATATTTTTCAGCATAAAAATTAAGTACATGATGTTTGGCAAATACTTTAGAATTTTATTGTTAGAGTGTAAATGGTTAATGTGCAGCAACGTAAAGAGAGATGTGATACTGCAATGGTAGCAAAGGACAAAGATAAAAAAATGAAGTATTGTACTTGGTCTAAAGAGAGAAGATAATTAAAAAATAATATTAAAAAACGGATAATAAAAAAAAGTTAAAGTACAATAAACTCATGCTCAAGTTAGTGTAATGGAGAGCTGCACAATTACTAAGATGAAAATAGAGGTTCTACTAAATAATTCATTTACAATATTTTTAATAGAAAACATTATTTTTTCATTTGATAATTATCAAATGCTTATTTATAAAAAAATAGGATATATTTGGATGTACTGTAATTTTTAAATATTAAATTGATATGTCGTAATTTTTTTCGTCAACTAATTTTTTTATAAGGAGATGTTTGGCAATCATTTTGATTGAATAGAAAAATAATATTTTTTAAGAAAATGCTGTAAATAAATTATTTAGTTTGAACTTCGTTTTATTTCATGGAGCTTTCTTCTGCAGTCTGGGTGGCGATTCCACAAGGGATAATCTTCATCCTCTTAAAAATTATGCCGAAAAAGTTAAACAAATTACAAACTTATCATTGTGAGGTGTTATGAGGTTTGCATCACTCTTCCACAAGATGTAATCTTTTTCAACTGTCCTTAGTGAAGCACGAGTTACTTTTTGTTTATCTATGTGTGAACAGTACTTATCTCTCTATCCAGCCAAAATAAAACGTTTTCACTTTTTTTATCCTTGCTACTGCTGCATCACATCTCTCTCTACAAAGTATTTGCCAAACGTTCTATATATTATTTTTATGTTAAATAAAAAACTGTAGTAAGGCGAAGGCACGTCTTACTACAGTTTTTTAAAACACTGAAATAAATTATAAAATATCTAAATAAGATCTTTTCGACATTTTAAAAAATTATGTAAGACATTTACAATAATATTTTTTTCGATGTAAAAATATTCTAAATTTTTTAAATATGTTGTAACTTCAAAAAATATGAAGATAAGAATAGTTAATTATTTTATGATGTTTTTTGTCTATTACGTTATATTTTCATTCGATAAAAATTAAAGTTAAACACCTACTTGTAAAATAATTCGTCGATAAAAATATTACGTTGTAACAAATAAATATTTTAAAATTACTGTGCATTCAAACAGGCCTTAAAGGACGTATATCCAAACGGCCCTGTCGTTTTCCATCTGCCTGGTAGATAAGAAAGTTCAATCCCCGAGGAATTCCGAAGTCAAACTAAAAAGAGTCAGACTGAAAGTTACAACCGCAAGCCGTAGTAAGAAGGCCCAGAACTCTTTACAAAGGATATGTATATATATGTATAGAATTTAATGTAAATACTACCAAACAAGTTGGTCTGAACTTACTACCAATTAATCTTAGCCATTAGATCTGCAATAGACGGCTGTAACAAAAAGGCGCGGTTCAAGGATGGTTCGAGGGCGGTTCAGTAATCGGTTTAGACATAATATCCGGTTCAAGTTGAAACCCTAACCCCCACCCCCCGAATTTTTTTTCATTTGGTTTTGGCCGCTCGCGATCTCCCGCTCACGGTCTCTCGAGCGCTCTTGCCGCTACCGCTCTCGATCTCCGTCCTGAACTGCTGCTGCTGCCTCTTCCTCTCGCTCTCGTCGTTGCCCCCGCTCTCACTCTCGTAGTTGCTGCCGCTACCGCCCTCGCTCTCGCCGCGCTGCTCTCTCCCTGCCGCCCCTGCTGCTGCTCTCTCCCGCAGCCTCCGCGCTGCTCTCTCCCAGCCGCCCCTGCGCTGCTCTCTCACTGCCGCTGCTCTCTCCCCACAGCCCCTTTGTTGCTGCTCTCTCCCCACTGCCCCTGCTGCTGCTCTCTCCCTGCTGCCCCTGTCGTTGCTCTCTCTCTGCTGCCCCTGCCGTTGCTCTCTCTCTCCGCCGCCCTTGCTGCTTCCCTCTCTCGGTCGCCCCTGTTGCTGCTCTCTCCATCTCCTCGGACGCTGCTTCTCTCTTCGCCCCTGCTGCTGCTGTCGCCTACTTCTTTGCGCTGGAAGAGGACGACGACACGAAAGGAGGGCAAGGCGACAGCAAGGTGGTCGTGTTGAGCTCTCCAGTTCCTCGTCCTCAAGGTCATGGGCATAGTCTTGATGCCAAGTGCTAAGTGTTTGTGTTCTTAGGTGGATGGATGTAACTGTTCATATGCATAATTAGTGGAGGAGGAAGATGTGGTGTATCAGCTAATGTGCTGATTAGTTCTTGTTACTGAAATATATCATATATATGGATTATGGAATGGTTCCCATTGCTTATTGCTACTAGAATAACTTTCAATATATATGCACCATCTGTTTTTGCAGTTGATATTTTAATTTGAAATAAAAATCTCACCAAATAGAAGTTGGAGTGAGCAGTTGTTGTAACAACGTAGCTGCTCTTTGTAAAACAACTACCACCTTGCCATGAGACACCATTTCTGTGTTCAACTAGATTCCATAGATTTGAAGATGTTGACATTACAATATTGAGTGTAATCTATTCATCCAAAAATGCGATGCATTCATTTTATTCCAGTATTTCATTTTTCAAATCTTAATTAACAAGCTAAGATAAAAAAACTCAGATGTTCCAGGTAGAAGAAGCAGCAGCACTCCAGTTGTGCCCATAAGTGCCAGTTAGGGATCATTGTTTCTGGTTTCCAATATATTAATCATGTCTTCTTGAACATGATTTTTTTGTAGAGATCAATGGAGCAGACGTCCGGTGAATGGAGCGGACGTCTGGTGAATGAAGTGGACGTCCATTGATTTAGAGATCAATGGAGCGGACGTCCGGTGAATAGAGCGGACGTCTGATGATCAAACACGCGGGCGTCCATTGATCTGGAGATCAATGGAGCGGACGTCCGATGATCAAATGTATTGGCGTCCATTGATTGAGATCAATGGAGCGGACGTCCGGTGGTCAAGTGCGCGGGCGTCCATTGATCGAGCGGACGTCCGGTGTGTGATATATACTTCTCTCAACATGAGTGTAGTGCAGAACGCCAGGTGTTTTCACTGAGATGATGGTTGCTTGGAGAGTTGATGAATACTGCAAAAATTGATTGGAATTTTGTGAAGCATTAAGGGGGTGGAATGGTAGAAGTATGTATATTGCTTGGTGGAAGAACAAAAACACGACGCTTCACAACCAAAGGATCAATTATTTCTACCACATTTGGCTCATTTTTATCTTTCAACAGTGGATAGACGTATTGATGAAATAAACAAGCAAAGATAGATCCCTCAATGGAGATATCTACTTATCATATAAAAAAGAGATAAAGGCCACCGAGAATACAATAGTGAACTATACATATGACTACTAATACAATCAAAACTCTCTATCAAGTGTTCAAGATCAAATAAGCTCAACTTAATAATGGTCAAATAATGAAGCTTTTGGTCTGTAAGCCCATTCGAATGCTTGATACCTAGCTAACCTGTCATTTCTTGTTCTATGTACTGTACCCTTGCACGATTTTTTAACAAGAGAGCAGCAAAATATAGTAAAGTCTGACTGATAAAAGCATCATTAGCTTATGCTGATGAGTGGTGCAAACTTTTATATGACATCTCACAAGATCGAATTAAGACCTATGAACAACAATAGTAATGACGGCAGCAACAACAACAGTAGGTGCGGCTACAACAATAACGAGGGAGGATATGCAGAGAGCAGCAACATGGGCGGCGACAACAACAACGAGGGAGGAGATGCAGAGAGCAGCAGTAGGAGCGACGGGGAGAAAGCAACAACAGGGAGCAGGGAGAGAGAGCAGCAGCAGGGGCGACGAGGAGAGAGCAGCAACAACAGAGGGGCGGCAGGGAGAGAACAACGTGGGGGCGAGAGAGCAGCAGCAAAGCAGCAGGGCGGTAGGGAGAGAGCAGCGCAGTGAGAGCGGGGCAGCAGCAAAGCAGCAGCGGGGAGAGGGAGAGCGATTCAGGACGGAGATCGAGAGCCGCAGCGGCAAGAGCACTCGAGAGATCCGGAGCGAGCGGGAGATCACGAGCGGCCAAAACCAAATGAAAAAAAATTCGGGGGGTGGGGGTTAGGGTTTCGACTTGAACCGGATATTATGTCTAAACCGATTACTGAACCGCCCTCGAACCATCCTTGAACCGCACCTTTTTGTTACAGCCATCTATTGTAGATCTAACAACTAAGATTAATTGATAGTAAGTTCAGACCAACTTGTTTGGTAGTATTTACATTAAATCCATATGTATATGTATCAGAACTAAGAAGGCAAATGAAGCATTGCTGACCCGCCAATTTTGATTCCTGCCATCTATCTCCAAGTGAAAGCTACACGACCCAAGGCGCCGTAGAGGAGGTTCCGGCCACGGCCTTGCCTCCGGCGAACCCGGCGGGAGGCGAGCAAGGGACCAACGTTCTCATGTGGCTCGGGTTCTTCATCACCGTGGCATCCTCCGGCCGACTCCTGCAACTCGAAGGGAACCTCATCCACGCTTACACCGCCTTCATTTTTGAGCTAATCCTCATGGCTGTGTTGATTGTACTCCTGAGGTCCCTTGCGACGGCCATGGCGTCCCTTTTGGCCACCGGCGTCGCGGTGCTCATTCTCAGAGCCTACGAAGGAGTTCTGCAGGTGTACTTATTTTTCATTTTTTTCTCGGTAGGAAAGGGAAATTTGTTTTCCTGTGCATTATTGTAGTTAATTTCGTCGTCCCGTGTGTATGTGTGTGAAAGGGGTGTTCGAAGGGTTGTAAACTTATAAATTTGCTCAGTTGTGTTGTTGTGGACCTTTTGAAGCATGAGTCCTCCCTTTATAGCATTAAAATCTCTGTTGCTTTTAATGCTAATTTACGATTTTTTCTCTTTTATATATTCAAGGGCTCAACTAATTTTAAATATCCGATTGAAAGGGGGAAAAGATGTAGTTTTGGCTTCAATGCGTTCTTTTTTTTTTCTCTTGTGAAATTGAACATCTATGCCGTAGAAGTAGGACCCAAGGGTTAATAATCTCGAGTTCGAACTTTCGAAGTCACCAATTTAATCATAATTTAATTTTTATAACTCGTGTTTGAACATCGGATTAGTCCGATATTAGTAACTTTAAATTATCGATGGGTGTGATCGAAGAAAAAGAGATGATTTTGCGTATTCTCATTTTTATCAATCAATAACTTAAATTATTGTTAAAATAAATTATTACTTTATAAATCATTAAAAAAAAGCGTGAGCACCTGCGTGAAGATGGGTCATTGATTTTCCTATGATGTAGGACCCAAGAGTGCACTATAGCACTGGACCATATATTTTTGCTTGGCTTCAAATTTTGAACATGATGACATCAAAACACCAACCAGAAAGCTTTTTATGGATTTGATAGTTTAGAGTTACTAATATCTAATTAATTGCGTTATGACAGAAGTAGAAAAATTAATCTTAATCCAATTAATCCCTCAAAAAATCGTATTACAATTCATTAGAAAGCTTTTGTGAGTATCGTGTGAATAAAGTAGATGATCGCATCCAATTGACTTCGTCCTTTTCCTTGGGCCCTCACCAACTACCTTGGTCGTTTTAGGGCTTTCCCATTTTTAGGGCTTTCCCATCCCGTTCTTTTTCCTCGTCCTCCTCTTCTTATAATTTTCAACTATGCGGATGCTAATAATAATAATAATAATAATAATAATAATAATAATAATAATAATAATAATAATAATAATAATAGCGGCTATCATTGGATTATCATTCAAAAAAATGAGCGTTTGANTATATATATATATATATATATATATATTTATATATAAGTAAATTTCTATTTAGGCATGAAATTTTTATCAGTGTAAGATTGACTAAATATATGTCTTGCATCGACTATTCCTACGGACAAAGAAAGAGTGAAATTTTAGACGGACTCATTCCTTAAATACTCAATTCGTCAGATAAACTAATAATTAGATCATTGTTGAGATAAAGATGAAGGCAACTAGTCTAACTAGATCAATGGTCCGTTCGTTAGTTTAAATGGTCAGCACTTTGGGCCTTGAAAGATTAATGTCTAAAATTATACTTTTAAGAGAATATAAATATGTAGCACCGCAGTAGTTCATTTCTCCTGTAGTCCATATGTAGATTTGACACACTTTTAAAATAACATTTATATGTATAGCATGTTGACTAAATCAATACGTTATTTAAAATATCTAATAAGCATAATTAATAATAACGACAAGCGATTGAAACTCAGTATTTTGATATAATTAAAAGATCAATATCTAGAATAGCTACAGGCGTATTAAAATTTATTTTTAGATATAGGCTCAAAATATTTCAATATTAATTTACAAATAATACACACTTATTATTTTAAACTACATAATTATTTTATTATTTTATTAACTTGTAAATTATTTGATTAGCTATTTATTTTATTATTTTTTATTAATATTAAAATAGTTAAAATGAATATGTGTTATTAAATTTATGACACATATATTAATGCAAACTATTTAAATAATTAATTATATTATTTTAATTATTTTATATTTATTGATTTATTCAAATGCTATATTTGCTAAGTACTTTTATTAAATTTAAAAATTAACTTAATATCATTAATTATTAATAACTATTCGTTATTAACCGTTAGTACATGATAAATAGAATCTTAATAATGCGAGCTTCTATTCACATATCCAATTAGAATGTTTGTACTATGCGTGAGTGTTATAGGGTCGTGGTGTGGTTTACATTGCTTGCAAATATTTTATTCTTATTTCAAAGTTATCAATATTTAATTAATCTTACATTGCACTGAGAATAATAGTGGAAGGGAGAAAGAAAAAAGAAAAAAATGAGAAAGTAAAAATAGATAATTATTTTATAATATTTTTATTTAATATATTATATTTTTATCTGATAAAAAATAGTGGCAAGCCCTTAATCATAAAATAATTTGTCAACATATGTAATACTTAAATGCGATAAAATTTCAGAGCATTCAAACAGAGTCTAATATCTAACTAACTCAATTTAATATTAAATGAGAAAAACTTTAATAAAAATAAAAAATTCTGAAAGCAAATTTGATGTTATTAACTTCCATCCGTCAGTTATCTATTTAAATCAAATTCGTTCAGCTTTTTTCACTTTGCGGGTAAATATTACGAGCTGATGGTTTGGAAGCTATTCTGAGTGCGGATTATAATACGGCGTTCGTGGGATCCACAGCAAATGGCCGATCTCAAGAGATTTGTGCCAATAGCAGATTAGTGATTAACAATTTAATTCTTTTTATAACTTAAATTTTTAAGATTGATACTCTTGTTAAAAATGTTTTCTCCTTGTATTGAAATTTCCTTTTGAGGTCTTTAAGTAAAATTATTAATATCTGACTAATTTAATATTTATCGAAATTAATAACACCAAACTAAAATATTACACTACAAAATAATTTCATTTTTCATATATCTGTGTTGATAAAAAAAAAGCTAATCGGCAATGGCTAGTTTCCAACTAGCTGTTGCCAAAGTTAATAATACTAAATTGTATAATTTTTCATATATTTCAAGTATAACTTTAAAACACAAAAAAAGTACTAACATAAGGATGAAAATGATAAGGATCGTTCTTTTTACAGTCCTAGATTTCTCATTACTTTCATATTTATATAGTATACAAAATAATAATTTATTTCATAAGTTGACTTAAATGTTGTACAGTGAATAATTGCATTTTATTATCATGATTCATATTTGTATATTTTTTGTTAATATATATATATATTATGTTAATTAAATATATGTCACAGACGATCGAAATGTAAGAGAAGTAATCTTATTTCCCCATTCTTCTTTTTTCAATAATTAAACATTTGAATTTAATTTTAATATATTAAAACAAAAAATTATATATATTTTATGTAATTAAAATTAGGTAGGTTTCCATCGAATTTTTATATAAAAATTATTATTGATTGAAAAACCTGGTTTTTACGAGGTCAGACCATTTTACAAGTTCTTATTTTCAGTTTTTTTTTGTGCATACCTACCAGAACTACTGATTTCCAGGTATCCTTTCATTATTAAGTTATATAATTTTTGCAATTTCTTATCAGTTAAAAAATCCAATATTTGCATCCAAACATCCAATTTTCATAAAGAAGATCCGCAATTAGATTAAATATTTAGGGTCTTGTATCCGGGATCATGGTACCTTAAAATGCTACACTAATTTTCCTTAGATAACGGAGCCTAAGCGCAAGGAGAAAAATGCCACATTAACGGGCCAATGACCTTAATAATTTTTTACAGGAATCACATAGGTAATACTACGCACGATTAGATCTCATCTATTTATTTTCACAGGTTCATGAGGCTAATATATGGAAAAGAAATAAAAGAGCATAAAAAAATTACGTTACGATAATAGAATATGGGAGTTATTTGTCCACATGCAAAGATGTGTGTTCCACTCTTAAATCCTAAATACTTCCATTTGCAACTTTCTTCTACTTCAATGTCTCTTTATTTTTTCAAGGAAAGGAACATTATTATCTTTCTATTTAATATAGGGAAAGAGATATATTTTTTTTCTATTGGATGGATAGGCGCGTGGGTATTTTTAAAAAGAGGTTATGGCGTGGATTCCCCTTCTTGTATCTTTTTATATTTATAATTACAACTTTATTTTTATTTATAATTTACTTTTTCTCAACTTATTTTATAGTAAATACTATTTATATCTTTTTCATTACACATTTCCTCTTATTACTTTAAAGATAAATTATTCATTTATAATTATTATTCTATTAATAATTTGAAATGTCTTTTGATGTTTATTAACTTTTCCCACATTTACTTTACTTTATTCTTTAAGGTTGTTAAGATTTATTATTTCATAATAAATATTATTTATCTCTATCAAATTATAAATTGATACATATTGTTCTAGTTTGATTTTTAGTTTATAATGTTTCAGCCTCAGGTTCTTTTTGTTGTATATTTTTTTTTCTAAAAGGTTGAACTTTTGAGTCTTTTCATCACAATAAATATCATTCATACATGTTATAACATATCAATCTTTTTAATACATTTCATCATTTGACACCTTATCAATCCAACATTCATAATTTCATTTATATCAATCCAAATCATATAAAACCAGCACCATTTGAAGCTATTATTAAACATATATTTTCACCCTAATATCAATTCATAATCCCATTTTTCTAATTTACTATGTATTTTACAATAGATCCTAATATGACTCGAGACAAAATTGATAGTATCTCGATTTTCGGTCATAACTTTTAAATATAACTCAGAATGAGATGAAACCAATTCCTATGCAAATTAGACTTCAAACCCTACGTTTTGATATGTTATACATAAGTTTTGGATAATTATAGCCTAATCAAAATGATATCGAAATAGAAGCTACAAAATTTATACATAATCAAAATTATACTTCCATCTTTACATGATTCATAGCATCATTATAACATCATATATCTTAATCTACAATAATAACCATCATCACAATTTATTATCAACACATTAAGAATTAGACATGAAAAATTGTGGTACCCCCTTACATACCTATATAGTTTTCTATTTGCTATCAAGTTGTCTTCAACCAATTTTTCTTTTTCTTTTTCTTTTACTTTTGATGTTGTTGTCCATCTTTCATCTTTCATCTTCTCAACCTCTTATTTTCTCTAGCAGTAGTGAGCAGAAAAAATCTCCAAACAATGACTGCTCACTCCTTTTATATTTTTATGGAACAGATTAAACAAGAGAGATGCAAATAAATTAGTGTTTTACTTTTTTGTTAGACTTTTTTGGATTAGTGTCCATTTAAGTGTTGATGAGGGACCTCTTGGTTTCCGGGTATTACAGTAATGAAATTTAATATATGATATTATCACATAATTTAAATGAATAGGTTAGTTCATGAATATCATTCTATCTTTATTAGTTAAGTGAATAATTGAATTTACTAAATATTTATATTTTAACGAAAATTACATCAGCTAACTAAAGTACTCTCCAATTAGAGCTGCCACACTCAAATATTTGTCGAGTCTTTTAACATAACTCTTAGGGTGTGTTTGATTTATCGATCAACAAATTAATAGAAATTTCAAAATTCCTTCGAATGTGATAGCCCATAATTACATTGCGATGATATATTTGGTTTGAAGACAGTAATTACTAAACATCTTAAATATAAGAAATAACATAACAAATTAGACAACCTAAAACTTGTAAAAAAATGACAAATTATTACAATAAATTTAGCAAAAATACAAGAAAAAATAAATGAAGATATTTACACGAGAATCTTCATTGTGCCTTTCACCAAAAAATAAGATGGAGAAAGAAAAGGGGGAAAACAATTTGAATTCGTAGAAGTTTTGGTTCTTTTAGAAATAAAAGAACTATTAGGTCGTGTTTGAACGAGTCTTTTTCGAAAGAAAATGATGTTTTGCTTATTCCCTTGCATTAAAAAAATGTAAATATTGTTGTTTGGATACTAAATTAAAATTTTCATTATTGTTAAAAATATAAATATAAAGTTAATTTTTTAGAATTTTTAGTATAGTTTAACAATTATCCTTCGGATTTATAAATCCTTTACACAAAAAAAATATTAGGTTTATTTTCCTGAACTTCTCCGGCTTGGGTTTCTTAGGAGCCATCTTCTCCCAACACTCAACGAGGATCTGTCACCGATCCCATGGTCTAAACTCCTTTTCGAACCCTCCACATTTTTCGTGTTATTGATTCGTCACTGCCCCAACCTCCCGTCGGCCAAAACGCATATGTCACCACCTCTAATACCCAAGATTTTTCCTAAAATAAATAATTAGAAAAATAATGTATTATTAATTGGACCCTTACTATAAATAGACCTCTAAGAAAAACAAGAGAAACCTTTTGACATTTTTCTCCCAAAACCCTAGCCGCCAAGGATCTTCACACTCTTCTCTTCTTTCTTCTCTTCTCCCAAGCACAGAGGTAATGGATTGAGGTTTTTTCCTTCCCTTAGGATGTTATTTTTCTCTATCCTAATATGTATCAAATCCCTAGGAGACGTTAATAAGTAGAAAATTCGCCTTTGGTCACGGTCGTGACCAACTGGTCACGGGTCGAGATTCTATGTGCAGGAAGTTTTCCTTCGGTCACGGCCATGAAGATTTCATCACGGGCCGTGAGATCGAGTCATGAGCATAGGTCACGAATCGTGACCTTCAACTAAGAAAGTGGGCGTTCGGTCACGACCATTACATGTTTGTCACGGGCCGTGACCATGCTATCTGAAGACAGTTTGTCACGGGGCCGTGACCATGTTGAATGATGACTGTTGACCATTCGGTCACGGCCATGACGGAGCCTTCACGGGTCGTGAAAGGTCAGTCACGAGTCGTGATAGAGCTATCACGGGTCGTGACCGCAGTATTCCAGATTCTTGTTATGTGAAATTATTTCTGTTCTATTAGTAAATGTTGTGAGATTCTTCTGTAATCCTAATGACTAATATATGGACAAGATAAATGGTCAAACATCTTCACAAAATTAATGATGAGGCCGTCATGCATTGAATGATTGGGAGCGACTGTGTTAATTATGATCAGAGACTGGTAGATCAGCTACTACCTAGTTCATGTTGCCTGGTCTTCTCCCCGCATTGCAGCAAACGAATTTCTCGAGTATCCTTTTCGGTCGTGGCTTTGCACCCCCACTGACCTATTGGCGAAATCTCTAAAGACTCATGAGCCATTCAAAGTCACAGCAAAGCAATCCTCAAAGTCACCTCAAAGTCACTAACGAGATAAAAAAAACTTAAGAAGATAATCACTTGATTTAATGTCTGCATTGAGCATATTGCATTAAATGTTAAGGAATGATTGTTTATGTATTTCATATATGTTAAGCATAACGAAGGTTAAATGATATATGAAATGTATATGATGAAATAACTTAATGAGGATGAATGATAACAGAGATGTAATTAATATTTGACTACCTGCATGGTAATGTCA
>LTAE01007910.1:4316-21704 GCA_001647135.1 Pontederia paniculata | reverse complement strand
AGAACGAGAGCCTTAGTTCCTCTTGTGAGAAGGGTCCAAGAGAGCTTGAGCGATTACATGTAAGAGGTTGTCTCCTTGTCCTCAGTACAAAGAAAGGAGAGTTGTAAGGGAGCCTTCGTCCTTAGAAGATGGTGATAGTGAACTCCGAAGATCTCGTGGGAGAAGATCGGAGCAGGGACGTAGGCCAAAGAGTTCGGCCGAACCTCGATAATAAACCTTGCGTTTGTTCTTGTGTTTGTTCTTCTCTCTACTCTTTTCTCTCTATTTGTGTTTATACTTGTATATGCATGTTTCCGCTAAACACAACACATCTAGATTAAGTTAATAAGAATAAAAGTTTTTAATATACCAATTCACCTTGGTGCCATTCCAGATCCTACACGGAAACGTAGGCCAGGAGTTCAGCCGAACCTCATTAATAAATTGTTACGTTTGTTGATCTCTTTTTGTGCATCTGATTACTTGTTTTTACACTGTGATAATTCTCGCTGCATAAACTTAATTTAATTATAAAATATTAATATACCAATTCACCCTCTCCTCTTGGTGCCATCTATCATTTGCGTTAACATAGAGAGTCGATTCATTGCAAGGGCATCCACTTCCGCTTGAATAGATGCATTGTTGTCACTTAGTTCAGGTTGATTGATGCCAACTTGAATTACTTTAGGAGTATCCTCTTGCTTGTGGCTCGATGAGGCTTGATCGAGTTGCTTCTGTTCCTGGACTTCCACCTGTTTCATAATATTTTTTATCATCAAATTGAGGCTTAGATTGGTTGGACTTTTGCTTTTTCGCCATTGAGGATAGTGATATTTCCTAAAAGAATGCAAATGAAGAAAAGTGAAATATCAAACTCGAACACGAAGCGTTTTGGAAGAGAATACGCTCTGTGTTCCGAGTCGCGCGGATCGTAGCTACTAACAAAGCGGGTCATGTCAGTTGACAACACGGACCTTGTTGCGTGTGTAGAAGAAAATTTTCTTTTGCAAATTGATAATTATACACCATCAAGAAAGAATTAGAAAATTTTCAAAATTAATCGATGGTAAAAGATTTAGAAATAAAACTTAGAACAATCCCTGATAATGGTGCCGAAAACTTGATGCGAAAAATCACACGCTAAAAACTCAGCAAGTATATTGGTCGCACAAGTAATAAAGAAGTGAGAAGAGTGTTGAAGCCACGAGGACTGATGAATTTTAGATTTCTGAAACTTTATCACGAAATTCGAATAAAGATTTTCAATAAATTATAGAAAAGAAAAATTAAAATGAGATAAGAAAAAATGAAAAGAAAAGATAAAAATTGATCGATAGATAAATTGATTGGGATTAGGATTCTATGTCCCCACAATTATCTCTTAGAATAAAAGTTAAAGAAATTTAAATCTGAGTTTCTATGACGGTAGAGTTGTGTGAAAAGTATAGGACTACTTACAGATGACCTAACTATCTTGGTTCAATCTTAACTAAAGAAAGTTCGAATCAAATCAATCCTTAGTTAAATTAGACTAAGATGCAATAAACAACAAACTCTGAATTGTTAAACCTTTCTCGAGTGATTAACAATCCACAAATTTCCTTCGGATAAATGCAGAAAGACTTGCACTCAAGATCTCGAAAAATGGCTTGGAAAAGACCGAAAAAATGAACGAAAAATGGAATACGTCGGCTAAAAACATGGACATTTTTCTGGTGATGAAATGCGTGACTCAAAATGGCCGAGAAACGAGAGACAAAACGGTCGTTTCCTCTCAAAAAATGGTCTGTGTTGTGCCGGAGAAATGAAATATTCCAAAAATCCGAAATTCGATTTTAGAGAAATTTTGTTAGTGATATCTCTCGATAAAACCCAACGAAAATCTCAATTAAACGATAATAATCAGAATATGGTGCAAGTTCACAGAGATTTAATAATAATAATACAAGAACTAATTAGGGTTCAAAGAAAAGTTATCCCGAAACACGAGATAGAATAACACTAAGCCTAAAAAAAATAAGAATAGAAAATAACAAAATCTGCACAATAATGTCGTCTTCTAAATCTTCAATGGAACTCCTAGTTTTCTCCTCCAAAGATTGACTTCTCAACTCTTCAGAAATATGTAGAATTATGAGGAGTAATTTTCTATCTGATCATATGATGATCCCTATAGCTGAAGAAAGGCCTATCTATAGGGTGAATCGGAGGTAGAGCTTTGATCAGATGACTGCAAGTAGGGTTGGAGACGAGCCGAGTCGAGCTAGGCCAACGCTTAAATAGGTCAGGCCTATTTAAAATATTTAATAAAAGAGCTAGGTCAAAGGTCTATAATAGACTTACAAATTAAGTTTGGTCTGACTTATTTATTAAATTCAAGAAGTCTGGCCTACCTTAATAGCTTATTAAGTTATTTTTATTAATGAACAAATATATATTAAATTATATTTATAATATAAAAAAGAAAATATTGTGCACATTAGCATTGTATATATGTAACACACAAAAATTAATAATAATTTTGAATAAAAGTGGCTTATTGTACCTCTTTCGATATTACATTTGATTTTTTTTAATCAAAATTACTAATAATTTTGACTCATATGCTAAATATTTTTTAAGCTTTGTAATATATATTAATGATATAAGTTGGTCTTATAAGCTAACAAGCTATGCCTAATATAGAGTCTGACTTATTTATTTAAAAAGGTGAGCTCAGCAAGATTCAAAATAGATCAAGCTACAAGCGGCTTATGAACGACCTGGGTCTGACTTATTTATTTAAAAAGATGAGTCCAGTAAGACTCAAAATAGGTCGAGCCATAAGCCACTCACGAATGACCTGATTTATTTTCAGCCCTAACTGCAAAGTATTCTTGATGGACACAACTTCATTGCAGCCTTCAACATGGACGCCTGACGTGTATGTGAGAGAAGACGAGCCCGTTTTAGCTTGCAACATGACCCGTTTTCTACAATCTTCGAGTTTGAGTAGAATACGATTTCGAGCACTATTGGTGTTGTTCCGTGATGATGACATGTGGTGCAACTTCATGAGTATTTTGAGTTGGAAACAACTTGAACACATGCAGTGTTGTTGAATAATATTGGAACACAGACCATTTTGAAATTGAGATGGACGTGACTTCAGCAGCTACTTGAACACGAGTCATTTTGTCTTATGATACGACCTATTTTGCTCCATGATTTCCAAGTACTCGTGACTCTATTCTTCACTTTTTTATTCGCCATAATTTGAGGTAATTTGGCTTAAAAATTAATCGCAAAAAAACTTAAGTAGAATTTAACTCATAAATGATAAATCAACAAAATTATACTAAATAATGTATGAATTAATGCAAAATTATAGTAAAATGACGAAACTGATACATGTATATTTTACATGTATATTTTTGCTTGCATTAGTAGTCATTAATTACACATAGTACATTTTACCAATTAAATTTTATTAATGCCATTGTGCAAATTTAAGAGCTTCCCTTTTATTTAATCCCTACTTTATAGAAATAAAATTACATTACATTGCGAAGCTAAAACAAGACCAAAGCCACCAAATGAACCCCAAACAATGAATCATAACAGTGCTTGCAAATACACGCAATGCATGGCAGCGTTGACGTCGATGGACAGCATAATTTTTTTTTGCTTCTGCGTCGATCGTCGTCTCAGGGAGCAAAAGAATACAATATCTAAAACTGTGGGAACTCGACCTGTGAGGGGCATTTGGATCTGGGAAGTTTGGGGCACTTGATGAGCTGCGTCCCCGACGTATCCACACAGATGTATAACTGGAACAGTTGCTTGTTCCCTGCTGCATCCACGTTGCAGTCTATTCCCGGAGTGAAACCAGTCCCCTTCTTGACGGCCTCCGCAATGCTATCCAAGCTGTAGCTGTTCCCGTCCGGGTTAATGCCTGTATACATATATAGCATCTAAGGAGAGAGAGAGAGAGAGAGAGAGAGAGAGAGAGAGAGAGAGGTTTCATGCATGCATGGCAATGTTACCTGCGTCTGAGAGGTGCTGGAGGATGTTGACGTTGCTCTTAAGTGTGAGGGCTTGCTTGAAGTAGGCGTGCTGGTCGAGGGAGGACTCGGAGCAGGTGCCGTGCTTGTTCCACTCATGGCTCCAGAACTTGGAACCGTTGCTGCTGGGGCACGCCAAGGTCGGCCAGTCGGTCTGCATGCTCTTGATCAGATCCCTGATCTGTCACACAAACACACACAACAACAACATTCATGAATTATGATCTGTAATTTTTTTCTGATCAACGCACAAAGATATATAAATGGAATGTGTTTCGCACCTGGGATTCATCGTAAGGGCTGTCGGGGTCGCAGTTGGAGGGGTAGGAGCCGTCGTTGTAGTTCGGCCATAGGCCGTGGATGCCGAAGTCCGCCGCCGGCTTTCCAGTCTTAGGGTAGCAGCAGCTTCTCCTTGTGTCACAGTATGAACCTGGCCACTGCATATATATATAGCACATAAATATATATATGTTGACATCAACCATATCATGTAATTAATATAACTTCTGATTAATGCAAATAAGCATTACCTGAAGCACAAAGTAGAAGAAGTCGAAATCATGAGCAGCGGCAGCGCATAGTGGTGCAAGGAGAGGGAGGAATGAGAGGAAGAGGCAAAGGGCTGATGAGCACTTCATGGTTGCAAATGATATGATGGATTTGTTTCAGAATAGAGTATGTTATATATAGTTTTTCTATTATTTGTGAATACTTTGGCATATTCAATGTATTGTAATGGACTCGTAGTTGATGTCCTAATTAAAGTATGTACTTAAACGTCATTAAATTGTGTATTGGCTGGCGATATTGATGATTAATAATTGATCACGCAATCTTTGGCACCCCCAAGAAGTGAGCTGTTCATATTGTCCATTTATTCACATATTAGAATTTTAATGTACTTGATCTACATATATGGATAAAAAATTGGGGAATATATATGGATAAAGGGAGCCTATTTAGTAACTTTTTTAACGGTGATTCAGACAAAGAGATTCGAATTGAGATCAAATACAAAAATTTAAAATATTGGGTGGACGCTTCATGGATTGGATATGGAACACTGCATATATCAATCTAAATGGAGTTGTACTAATAAATTAAACTATCCATTCGTGAATTTACCTCAGTTTATCATTTAATCATCTTTATTATTGTGGATATAAAATATTGCACACAGAAAAAATATACAAAATTTTCTGAGATTCATTTCTAACTGAGATAGATATTATTGATTAACAAATTTTAGAAGATAACAATAACGCAAACAACCTCTTAACTCTAACCCTATATATATTCTCACGACGAGGAGAGATTTGGGGAGAATAAATATCTTTAAATGTTTTTCTTTAAAAGAGCAATAAAAAAGTGACGGAAAACATACAAAAGTGCGACTCATCACAAGTTCGGAGGATGCAATTGAATACTGACATTTGAAATGTTCTTAAAAGGAGGTAAAATAGAAAATACATCATACTTTTTAATTTGAAGCGAAATCAAATTCCAGGAAAATGGTGAAACTAATTTTCCATTTATTAGTTATAAATTTATTTTTTATAAAAACATTCTTTCAAAATAAGTTGAAAGTTTTTAAATAAAATATTTTGAATTGTCAATATATATATATATATATATATATATATATATATATATATTAGATTTCGAAGATGATGATATTTTTGAAAATAAATAAAATATTTTTTTTTAGTATTTTTTTCTCGTTATCTCTCTCGTCCATCTTTTGTCTTTCTTTCCGTATCTCTCCTACTTTTCCTTTCTCCAATTTTCTCTCATAATTAAGTCATAGTTGTCTTCCATTTTCTCTCATAAGAAAACTAAGTTCTCTCTCTTTTCATATTTCCTTTCTTTTCTCTTTTGTCTCATTTTTTCTCTCTTCTTCTTTTTCTTTATGTCTCTCCTCATATATAGATTTTTCTCTCTTATTTATTTTTCCCATTTTTCTCCTTTCCCTCTCTCTTTCTTTGTTTTTTATGCCTTTTTCCCTCCTGTCTCTATAGATTTCTTTCATTCTCATCCTCAGTTCTATTACTTTCTCATATTGTCTCTTATTTTTACTTTATCCCTCCTCTTTCTATTCTCCTTTTTTTTCGTTTATCTCATGTTTCCATATTTTATCTCCTTCATCACATCAATTCTCTCTCTCATATTCATTTCTAATAGAATAGGTAATAGAAAATATAAATAGGTGAGTGAAAGTAAAATGAGAGAAATAAATGAGAGAAGAGAGTAAATAAAAGAAGAGAAAACTAAAAAGGAGAAAAAGAAAACAAGGAAGAGAAAGAGAAAGGAGAGAGGAGAAAGAAAGAAAAGAGAAAAAAAATAATTGCTTAACATGACCCCAAGCAAAATTAGGTTTAGGATTGGGACACTCTTGTCCTAATCCCGACTCGGCTCTATAAAATTTGGATTGAAATCCCGAATTAATTGTAAAATTTATTTTATCATATATCTTTTAAACTAAAATTTAATATTTAAATATTAAAACTTTTAAATAAAATAATTGTGTCGATAATGTCTTGAATCTAATATTAACCCAGTGGAAATCTATATGGCCTCTTTCGCATCACAATCACTCGAATAATTGGGGCCGCAAAGCCGCCCGTCCCATAACAGGGTCCTCCGAAATTTAGATAGTCTTAGGGCTTATGTTTACTATTTTATATTGGGAGTCCATATATAAATTTTTTAGGGTTTGGGTTATTTTGTATCTTGTATCATCTACTATTTTTCACATCAAAGAAAGAACTTTAGCCACCACCCGAGAACGTAGCCCAGTTAAGAGTAAACCTCGTTAAATTCTTATGTCTTCTTTGTGTGATTTCTCTCTCTCACCAATTTCACATAACAAACTGGTATAAGAGCCTTAGAGTTCGTCGGCGAATCAAGATCAGGCGAAGAGATGACGTCCAACAACATGAAGATCGAGAAATTCACCAAGCGAAATAGCTTCGGGCTATGGCAGATTAAGATGTGCGCGCATATGAAACAACAGAGGATCTAAGCATCGCTCGCGAAGGCAAAAGCGAAGGAGACTGATACAAAGAGCAAATCGAAGGAGATCGATCGCGAAGATTTGGCATCGCAGGAGGAGAAGGCGCACTCGATGATCCTATTGTATTTGGTGGATGAGGTGATAATCGAAGTTGTCGATGAAGAAACAGCGGCATGTTTGTGTTTAAAATTGGAGAGTCTTTACATGACGAAGTCCCTCACCAACAAGTTGTTGTTGAAGCAACGTATGTTCACCCTTCGCATGCAAGAAGGTACTCCTCTGAATGAACATCTTGATCAATTGAATATTATATTGATGGAGTTGAGAAATATTAATGGGGTGGAGAAATATTAATGTGAAAATTGATGATGAAGATGTTGCTCTACTTTTGTTTGTTTCTCTTCCTCCTTCATTTAAAAATTTTGATCAATCTATAATCGTCAAGAGAGATACTATAAATTTGAAAGAAGTAAAATCGAGTCTTCATACTCGTGAACTTTGACATATGAATTTTGATAATTATGTAGAGACTCAAGCCGTAGGGTTAATTTCGACTGCGGAGAAGGGATATACTTTGAAGAAGGGCAAGCCAAAGCCAAAGAACAAGAAACTAAATCCGAGAGACATCTGCAACTATTGTAAGGAACCAGGCCACCGAAAGAAGGATTGCCCTAAGAAGAAAATGCAACGGCTATTGCGATTGTACATCAGGGCGAACAACCCGAAGATGATGATATGATTATGGCTGCAACTGATCAGGGATGTCTAGAGGAAGGTTGAGTTCTTGATTCTGGGTGTTCCTATCATATGACTCTGAACAAGGAGTGATTTTCAACTTATCAAGAGTTTGATGGCAGAAACGTCATCATGGGCAACGATGCATCTTGCAAGATAGTTGAAATCAACTCTGTTCAGATCAAAACTCATTACAACAAGAAGATGACACTAATAGCAATGTTTATCATGTTCCACAAATAAAGAAAAATCTCATATCATTAGAAGTCTTGGACTCTAAAGGATGTCATATCAATGTTGTTGAAGGTGTTCTCACTATTACAAAAGGTGATACTATTGTCGTGAGGGGAGTCAGGCACAAGTCTTTGTACATACTACAAGGCAAAATAGTCTCTAGCGTTGTTGCAATGACTAGTTTATCAGATTCAAAAGTGTCAAAGTTGTGACATATGCGGCTCAAGTCAGAATGGGATCAACATGCTCAGCAAGCGAGATCTTCTAGAAGGTCAGCGACTCTCGACTACATCCATGCTGATTGTTGGGGTCTCTCTCGTGTTTCATCTTTAGGAGGCGCTAGATACTTCCTCTCTGTGATTGATGACTACTCAATGATGACTTGTGTATTCCTGATGAAACATAAGAGTGAGGCTTTCAAGGAGTGGAAGATTGTGGTGGAGAATCAGACATCGAATAAAGTGAAACATTTTCGTACTGACAATTGTTTGGAGTTATGTTCATCTGAATTTGATCAGTTCTGCAAAATGAAGGCATTGCCAGACATCACACCATCAGAGACACTCGTAGCAGAACGAGGTGACAGAATGAATGAATAGAATGCTTCTAGAGAAAGCAAGGTGCATTCTCTCTAATGCTGGCCTGAATATGGCATTCTTGATTGAGGTTGTTAACACAACCTGCTATTTAGTGAATAGGAGTCCGACGACTTCAATTGATCTCAAAACTCCAATTGAGGTATGGTCTGGAAATCTTGTTGATTATACTAACTTGAAATTTTTTAGTTGTCCTGCATATTATCATGTTAATGAAGGAAAACTGGAACCAAGGGTCAAAGAAGGAGTGTTCATGGGATATGAAGCAGGAGTGAAAGGCTATAGAATCTGGTCTCCTTTAGAGCACAAAGTAATCCACAGTAAAAATGTAAACTTTGATTAGGCTTCAATGCTCTAGCTGAAGGTGGAGGTTATTGATGCAGTACTTGAGAGTGTCAACAAACATGTGGAGTTTGAGGTGGCTTAAATTGAGGATGATACAACAGGACAATACCAAGTTGATTAGCTAGAGTTAGATGAACCTGATGAGCAACAAGAAGAGGAGTCCATTATTGTTGGACGTCCTCGCAGACTGGTGGGTCCTCCTAAGTGATGTGGCTTTGAGGATATGGTTGCTTATGCATTACAAGTGGCATGAAAAGGTGGAGTTCCAGAGCCGTCAACCTACAAGGACGCCATTTCGTCTGCAGAATTAGAACAGTGGATCACTGCTATGAGTGAGGAGATGAAATCTCTTCACAATACTCGAATATGTGAGATGGTCAAGTTGCCAAAAGAAAAAAAAGTTGTAGGCTGCAAGTGAGTCTTCAAGAAGAAACTTGAAATTTCTAAAGTTGAAGGCACAAAATATAAGGCACACCTAATTGCTAAAAGCTACAATCAGAAGGAGGGAGTGGACTATAATGTAATTTTCTCACCAGTTGTCAGACACACTTCCATCCGGGTTTTGCTTACTATTGTAGCACATCAGAATTTGGATCTTGAACAAGTAGATGTGAAAATCACCTTTCAACATGGAGAACTTGAAGATGACATTCTGATGAGTCAACCATAGTGGTCCTGTATTTTGGGAAAGGAAGATCATTTTTGCAGCTTGAAATATTCTTTGTATGGACCAAAGTAGTCTCCACAAAAATGGTACAAGAGGTTTGATACATTTGTGATAAGTAAAGGATTCAACAGAAGTCCCTATGATTGTTGTGTGTATCACAAGAAGGTGAGGAACGGCTCCACCATTTTTCTGCTCTTGTATGTTGATAATATGCTTATTATTGCAAAATACATGTCAAATGTTCAGAAATTGAAGAAACTCCTCAGTTCAGAGTTTGACATGAAAGATATGTGTGCAGCTCATAAAATTTTTGGGATGAAGATAGTCAGAGATCGCATACAGGATATACTTTTCTTATCTCAGAAAAGCTACATTAAAAAGATTTTATCCAGATTTATATGACTTCAGCAAAGTCCCTCAACACTCCATTAGCTTCAAATGTACACCTTTCCACGGGCTTCACACCACAATATGATGCATAAAAGGAGTACATGTCCCGTATTCCTTATGCCAGTGCAGTTGGAAGCTTAGTGTATGCTATGGTGTGCACAAGACCTGACATTGCTCTTGCAGTTAGTGTTGTTAGTAAGCTTATGAGCAATCTAGGAAAAGAACATTGACAAGCAGTGAAACACATATTTCAATATCTGAGAGGAACATCTTATATTGACCTCATCTATGAAAGTGATACAGAGTATTTGGTTTTTGGTTATTCTGACTCATGTTGCAGATGTGGAGGGAAGAAAATCAATGACAGGCTATGTCTTAACTTTGAGTAGTTCTATTATCAATTGGAAGGCTACTCTACAGTCTTCAGTTACACTGTCTACTATTGTGGCGAAATACATAACATTGATAGAAGTTGCAAAGAAAGAAATCTGATTGAAAGGCTTAGTTGGAGATCTTCGACTACATCAGGATTAGGCTATAGTGTATTGTGACAGCTTGAGTGTTATATGCCTGGCCAAGAATCAAGTTCATCATGAGAGAACCAAACACATTGATGTCAGATATCACTTCATCCGTACTGAGAAGAGGATCAAGGTGAAGAAGGTCGGCACAACAGATAATCCAACTGATATGTTCACCAAGTCAGACTCTCATAGCAAGTTTCAACATTATTTGAACTTGCTAAACATAAACTGACAATAGCCCCGAGATGGGGCTAGCGAAGGCAGAGCATGACAAATCCTTATATTCTGAAGATGATTCAAGTCAAGGTAGAGATTTTTTTATAATTTCTTGAATCTGATATTAACCCAGTGAAAACTCGTATGACCCCCTACGCATCACAACCGCTCGAATAATTGGGGCGGCGAAGCCGTCCGTCCCATACCGAGGTCCCCCGAAACCTAGACAACCTTAGGGATTATGTTTTCTATTTTGTATTGGGAGTCCATATAGGGTTATTCTGCATCTTATATCATCTACTATTTTTCACATCAAAGAAAGAACTCTAGCCGTCGCCCGAGGATGTAGTACAATTAAGGATGACCCTTGTTAAATTCCTGTGTCTTCTCTGTTTGCTTTCTCTCTCGCCTATTTCACATAACAAATTGTATACATCATATAATTTTAAAAATATAATATAATATGTAAATAGTATCTATATATATACTTTATAATATTATATGTATAATTTAATATAATTGGGTTAAGGTTGGATATGATTTTGTTTAATCTGAACCATGTATTGACCTAGAATTGATCGAGTTTTTGGCAACCGGACTCGTACCTACCTTGAACAGATTCCGAGTTGGAACAAATTCTTGAAGAACTTGGTCATGCCAAGCTAGGATGGTGGGGTCATTCCGACCAATGTTCAGGCCAGGGTTGGGGACAAAAGACAAGAAAATAGGAGAGACATGAGAAGGAATGTTAAGAGTGGGGTTGCTCATTAGGTTTGGTTGATCCAATGAACTCAATTTTATATCTTACTTGATCGATTCAAGACTCATCAATCATTCATGGATCACATACAAAATTGAGATTCAAACCTAATTATACTTTACTCAAGTTGATGATTTAATTATTAATGTAAGAACATTTTCATAGTATGTATATCGTGATGTAGTTTTAAATTATTTGTGCCCACTATATTGCTTTGTCACTTATTTTGATTTGCTGGTAATTTGGATATATAATAATACAGATTGCTTGTAAAATGACAATCTCTATTAACCACGAAAGGAGTGACAATTTGCTTTATTTTTATTCTTCCATATTTATTGTTTAAAATCTCACTCAAATAAATCATAAAAATAACCTACTAAATATTAATGTAATAATTTAATACTCTATTAATATCATAACTATGATTGTACCAATATTATTGTTATTATTCATAATTTTTTTATTTTTATCGTTAGTATTAAATAGATTATTATTATGTATATTAATAATATTAATAATATAATTAATTAATGATAACATATTATTAATACATAAAAAATATTATTATTGTTGTTGTGATATAATATAAGATTATAAAATAATATTAAGATATTATCATCTGAAAAATATGGCGATATGTCCTCTTTCCTTCTTTCTTCATCGATCGAAATAACCCCGTTCCACTACTAATTTTTTAAAAAAATTATATAAATTTTATGATTTTAAGATATGGATTTTTAGTTCAAGTTCATGGAATATGAATCAAGTTTATATAAAAGTTCAAATTTAACTACTTTGAGCAAGGGTGTTCGGTAGAAGTTGCATATTATCAAGTAACACACTTTTATATCGTAAGTAACGCAATATAAATTTCCATACACATTGTACTGCATACAAAATAAAACAATAATAATATCTTTTTAGAAACAATATAAGTCAAAATATTTATAACGCTCCCAAATCCATACCCGCCACATGACCGAATACATACTTGAAGATGATGCAACCTTCTTTGACTTTACATTTAACCAATTGATTGGTCAACAATAAGGACACATCATGCAGAAGCAAAAACTTTAAAATAAATTATCTATTAATTGGTCTAGCCAAATAAACAGTTATATTACATTGTCCAATAATGAAAAAGATAGAACTAATAAAATAATTGCGACTCATGCTAAACTCATATCATGAACACCTACATCATCTGTGCCATAATCTATTCATTATTTTTATCACATGCAGGATCACAAGCAAGTGAGACAATTCTTCCATGAGTGATGAAGCCCAATATGTAACAGTAATAATCAATAGGATAAGACATATATGAAGACAAGATAAAGAAATAAATTATCTCAGTAATTCGTCAGGATAATAGTAACTTTGCTCATTCCTTTCTTTTACTTTGTAGCTTTTCTTTTGTTCAGTGATTTAATCCAGGAATGATCATAACATCAGTTGCACCCTATGACGCACATCAGTCACAGTGTTTAGTATGTTCATGATCATTAGTTCATTACTTTTTTTAGTGTTATCAGTAGAAAGAAAATCAGTTTACTTAGGATCTCTTTGTTATTTTCTATTTATCTTGTCCTAAGTTAGCAAATATTACAATCAGTAATGAGCATTTAACAGAGCATGGAAGATTCAGATTGTCTCGGCACCAAGATGGCTAGTTAAGCCTTCACGCGCATCAGGAGAATGAATTACTGATCTTGATGGAATAAATCCCTAGACGAGGCCTTTCTCTTCATACATAGATTCAATCATAACTATTAACAATTTTAAACCCTATTATTAATTGAGCAATAGACTCACTTCTAGGTAATCTTCAAGGAAATCCTAGATCACTACAATGGCTTTAAGAAGTCAATCAATAAGGTTAGACAATGATTACACCAAATTCAATCATTTCATAATACTTCATCAGGTAGAACGTGACCTGCGTCGGAGACCGACATGGTCCGTGTTAGGGAATCTACAATAGAGTTCACATAATGAATGAACTAGGGAGACACGATCCACATCCAATTGACACAGTTTGTTTTCCATGGCAAAATATCTGCATGCTCGTTTTCTAGGAGAAAACATCTCGCGTCCCATGTATAGTCACTATGTAACAGTTAACACTATCCATGTCGGGTGCAACTTGGTATGTGTTAAGGCTCAGGTTTTCCATCCATCTTTACAGTCTAAGAAACACATCCCATTTCTATGGTTAAGATTTTGTAACGACTCCGTCTTCACTCCAAGGAATGTCAGCCGTGTCAAGATGCGACACGATTCGTGTTCCGTCTCCACTGCAGTTGAAGAAGATGATTCATTTAGTGTTGTAGTTATCCAAAGGACACGGCCCGCGTCACATGACAACACGGTCAGTGTTAGGACGGCGTCACATTGTATGGCGAAAACCCAACCCGTGTGCAGAAACTACGTGACCTACGTTTAATCATCAACCAAATTATCCGAGGGATGTGGCCCGCGTCTGGTGGCGATGTGGTCCTTGTTAGGTCAGCTTTCAAGTTATCCGGGAGGCACGACCCGCATCTAGGCGATGGGAGTCCATGACTTGCAAGGAAGCAGACCATGTCGAATAGAACATGGTCCGTGTTCGTTGTCTGTTGATGCAAGAATCATTATTTTAATGCAGAGAGCATATCTTCCATATACTTAATCATACATATATGTAATACCCGAAGGTTGATCCTCTAGTTACATACATGATCTTGACATTAATCTTTCTTTTTTATTTGCATTCCTCGTTCCTCGCTCACATGTCTTCTCTTCCTTAAGAGAGAGAGAGAGAGAGAGAGAGAGAGAGAGAGAGAGAGAGAGAGATGATGATGACTTGGCTTGGGAGGGAAATAATGAGGCTCTTCCCTCTCTATGGATCTACATATAGGGGTGCTTTAAGACTTCTCCAACTCTTAATCAAATTCAAACTCTAATATTTAATTTAATCCTAGAAATTAACTTGATTAAAATATTACTATTTATTAATTTACAGAAATGAGTTTGGATATGACTAGAAATATTAAAACATTAGGATAATAATTTGACTTGGACTTATATATATATATATATATATCATTTTACTAATCATAATCATATCTCATTTTATCCCATATATCATTTATCCTTTTTTTATATTTCTTTATTGCCAAAAATTGTCGGTGTTAATATGAAATAACAATTTAATCAACACGACTTTAATCTCGAAAACATATATACTTTATCTCTGCTTCCTTTAGGTGTATGACCCACTCATTCATCTTCATTCCTCACATTATCATTTACTTTGCTCGTCAAGTTGCTCTCTCTCTCTCTCTCTTCTCTCTCTCTCTCTCTCTCTCTCTCTCTCTCTCTCTCTCTCTCTCTCTCACGCACACACACACATCCATTGTTCTTTAGCTCGTAAGCCTTGAATTATGAGACAACCAAACTTGCTTTTTATCCCCTTAATTGTGTCAACCAATATCTATGTGGGGGTAGAGTCAAATAGCAAGAGATCAAACTGATGATCAACGAAAATATTAGTCTTACATATATGAATGGTGATGGAAATGAAAGTGGGTAATGCAACTATTTGAGACCTTCTTGTGTAACATCTAACAATTTCACACAATTAAAAAAATATAAATAAAAAGATAAACAGATAAAAAGAAAAGATAAAGTAAGATAAGATAGGATATAATTAGGATCAGAAAAATGATATGCAAGAGTCAAAGTCAAATTTTTATTACGATAACTTTTTTATATTGATCAACTTAATATTCCTAATCCTATCCAAATAAGTTTACAAAGGACACCTAATCACACTACAAATTATCATTAAAGAGTCATA
This sequence comes from Pontederia paniculata, assembly GCA_001647135.1. NCBI lineage: Eukaryota > Viridiplantae > Streptophyta > Magnoliopsida > Commelinales > Pontederiaceae > Pontederia > Pontederia paniculata. The sequence goes on along the minus strand of LTAE01007910.1, from coordinate 6,352 downwards.
ATCACACTCAAACATGTAGAGAGATTTATTCCCTATAAATAAGACTCAACCCTTCTCCCTTTCTCACAATATCTATCTCTCCCTCACTCCTCTCTTCTCACAGTGTAAGATCATCATGGAGGAAGATTAAGAAAAAGGTTTATCATGGAGGAGGATTCAGGAGAAGGATCTAGGGTAAGGAAGAAGAAGACTATGAGACTACAAATCAAGGTATGTAATTATGAGGATCAACCTTAGAAATTTTCATATGTATATGATAGAATAAAAGAGGATTGACATGAAGAATAATTATGATTGTAGTTCAATATAAAAGTATAACTATAATAGTTAATTGTTAATGATAATATGATTTAATCGATGATGAGATGAAGATGAAAGGTAGCAGCCATGCACGACGCCCTGAAGCTCGGACAGGGCCGTGTCTTATTGCGACATAGACCGCATGCATAGTGTCAGACGCTCATTCTGATGCAAATCATATTCTTAGGATTGCACTGAAGCGACAAGAAATGGACCACTCGCCTCTTGACGTGGGTCACTTAATTCGACGACATTGAAATGGAAGAACAGACTTAATTGATAGACATGTCATCCCCCGGACATGGACCATGTCCAAACTGACACATACTACGTCCTTAGTTATGAAAATGGTTGACACCGGCCATGTGCTCAGACCGTGATCAGAGTGGACAAAAATGGACCACGACACAAGTTGTGTTCATCGACATCACGGGAGAAAAAATAGAGTAGATCAAAGAGTGCGTTCACCTCTAGAAAAGGGTTGTGTGCTTCTCGAAAATGGATCACGTTCATATCAGACGCATGTCGTGTTTCAATAGAAGGAAGGAAAACTTATCCTAAAATGGACCATATCTGTTTAGGACGCAGGTCATGTTTCCGTCACTTGAATATATATAAAGATTGTCTTAGAGATTAAATAATTGATTGATTTATGAAATGAAAAACCCCAGATTCTCATGATAATAAGATTTAAAAAGAATATTGCATGTGATTGTATTGGGCCATGAAGAGTATGATTTGGTTCCTAGTGAATTGGACATCAGCCATGGGGTAATTGAGTTTCTTTAGGAACAATTGTCTATGAATTCTTTCAAGAACAACTGTAAACGAGTTTCTCCAGGTTCAATTGGGTTTCTTCGGAAATAATTGTTAATCAGATTTCTTCAGGAATAATTGTCAAGCCCTTTGGGATTATTATTTGACGAATTCTTCACGATTATCTAGTCTTAATGGCATCGGGACAAAACCAATTACTCTAATGATTGTTACAGACTCACTATTAATTATGATAATTGAATAACTTAGGACAATAGTACAATATAAATGATAATGGGTCCTAAGCAAAAGATTGAATTAGGATCGAACCTACTTAGCAGAAAGAAATGAGCATTGTACCTTAACTATACATTTGAGGTTCTTGCAATTAAATGATTAAACATAGCGTAAAAAACATGGATCTATTGATTTTAATATTATCTATACATATGATTTTTTTCCTAATGAATATTTTCTACACATTGGGCCATCGATCATGGGAGAATTACTTCCCCTTCTTTTAATCCTTCTAGCGATGAGAACGATGATAGGTGATGACACTAGTGATGCATATGTTCATGACATGATAACTTGCACATGATAAGAGTCTAGTCTTTTAGTTATTTTTCATTTTGGAACAATGTAATAAAATACTTTATTTTGGCTATGTCTTTTAGTAGAATTTTATTTTTAAAGTCATTGTTTCCTCATGATGTGTCTCTATTATTGGCCAGTTAATTGGTCAAATGTTAAGTTCAAGAAGAAGGTCATACTTAATAATAGAGTCCTAGTTATATGAAACCATAGAGAACTCTTATAAATAGACACTAAAGTAAATAAACCCCCTTTCCTCTCCTTTAAAGAAACCCTAGCCATCAAGCAGAGTCTCTCCCTCTTCTCTCTTCTCTCCCTAAGGTGCAAAGATAAGAAGTTGGATCTCTCTCTCTCTCTCTCTCTCTCTCTCTCTCTCTCTCTCTCTC
>LTAE01007909.1:0-17641 GCA_001647135.1 Pontederia paniculata | reverse complement strand
TTGATTAATTGAACTTTCATCTTTCCAATAATCTTCACCATGCAAAGTCCAATTCAAATAATCCACCCAAAAACCCTTTCGATATAAATCCATCTCGACATCATATCTTAGTTTCAATTTCTTATTCTTACAATTCGCACATGGACAACGAATGCGACCAAGACAATCGAATACACCGCATTCTTCATATGCAAATTTTAAGAATTCATCAAGTTCGTTCTTAAATTTTTCACAAACATAACCCTTATCATCTTTCCACTAAAAAATTCAACTTCGATCAAGTCTCATTATACTACATAAATATGAACGAAACTTAATTAAATATGAGATGAACATAATTAAATATGAAAAAAACAAGATTACAAATATTAAACATTATTCAATATTCACTAAACATGATTATAACTGAACTAAACAAAACATAATTATGTATCAACAGAACATAATTATATATGAACTGCCGGGAGGAGGGCGGCGCGCGCCATCCTCAGTGCCGGGAGGAGGGTGGCGCTGCCTTCCTCTCATTCAGGAGTGCGAGCGCCGCCCTCCTCACAACTGTGATGAAGGCGGCGCACCCTCCTCACTACTGTGAGGATGGCAGAGGAGGGAGCGCAGCGGAGGCGTCTTATCGATGGCGAGGAGTCGACTGGGCGGGCGGTGACCAGCGAGCGTGGGCGGCGGGCGGCAACTTGCAAGCGCGGGCGGGCGGAGGAAGAGGGGAAAAAAACGCGGAGAAAAAAATTGAGGCTGGGGACTTTAGGGCATAGGAATTAGCGACAGAACATCTTTCGCTACCCCGTCGCCGGGTTTGTCGCTATCAACGACAAACTTTTTCTGTTGTTATTTCTATCACTAGCTTGTCATATTTTTTTTGAAAAAAAGTGGTCAACTTATGTTGTTGCTGAGGAGTCGTTAAATTGTCTCCATTAGCGATAGCTATTTCTGTCGCTAAGCGGTTGTCGCTAATCCATCATATTCTTGTAGTGTTCCTTTCAGTTGCTTTACAACTTTCTTTTAGTGATAGAAGTTCATTAATGGCATGAACATCAGTTGCATTATGATAACACAATGTCATTTATTCTATGCATTTAATATGTTTAAGCTCAATTCGTTCATTACTTTGTACCGTTCCTGTTAGTGCCATAAGCGGCAAGAACATTAGTTGCACCATAATTGTGTTGCACATTATTCATAATATTTAATATGTTCAAACTCAACTCATTTTTTTAATATCATTGATCCATCACTGGAGAGAGAGCATCAGTTGCACCACAATGTCATGATGCACATGATTCATAGTATACTCAAGCCCAATCAAGACTTACTTAGAAATACTTTGTTCTTTTTTATTTATCTTGTCCTAAGTTATCAATCATTACAATCAATAGTAAGTCTTTACCAATGCATAAGATATTCAAGCTTGTCATAAACCAATATAATTAGCTAGGCCATGGATCATTTATCAGTATTCCACAAAGGAACTTAGTTGTTCTTGAAAGAACACAGTTGCTTCCGAAAGAACATAATAGTCCTTGAAGAAATTTAGTTATCTCATCTTTGAGATATAATAAGGATAAAATCTCTCAGTCCATCATGATAATTCTCTCTTCATGCATAAATTCAATCACAATCATTATCCATTTTTAATCATTATTGTAAGTTGAGAAGATAGCTCAATTCTAAGTTATTTCAAGAAGCACTAGATCATTACAGTAACTTAATAAATAAACCAATAAGGTCGAGAACGACAGTAACTTAATAAATAAATCAATAACCTCGCTCCATTATTGTCCAAAGAATGCGACCCAGGTCGAGAACGACATGGTCCATCTTCAATTCACTTCGTCATCTATTCGGTGAACAAGATTCATGATAGTTATGGACACAATCCATGTTCGACCTTCGATGCTCTAGCGGTTACAATTTTGTCTCCATCCATAAGCCGATTAAGGCATATAACTTATAATTCGATAGAAAAAGTATAAATTTAACATGTACAATATCATTCATCAATAATACTCATAAATTCTTTTAATTTGCCATACATAAATGAGAAACCCTAAAACTGATCCTCCTAATTACATACCTTGATTTGTAGTTAAATTTTCTTTTCATCATTTCTTACTCTAGATCTTTCTTCTCGCTCCTCCTCCATGATAAACCTTTTTCTTGACCTATTCTCCTTCATGATTGACCTCGAGAGGAGAGAGGGAGAGAGAGTTGTGAGAAGAGAGGAGGGGCTTGTTCTATTTATAGGAAAAAAGTATCCCTAAATAGAGTTTGAATGTCACTAGGACTTGTATTGTGGTTAGGAGTCTCTTAGAAACTAATTTATATTAGACTAGGAATATTGGTTAAAAAATATTAAGATAACTATTTGATTTTGACTCATCATTTTTCTAATCCTTATCCTAATCACATTTTGTCCTATCCTTTCTTTTATCCTTTTATTATTTATTAAAATGATCGAGGCTGTTACATACATCGATATATGAATATTTCTAATATATCAAAATAATATATTAACAACGAGGATTTTACACTTCGATCTCTTCGACCACTTTTGTGAGAATGCAGTAGTCCCCCTGCTACCACAAATGAGCCGTGAGTCTTTCCTTTTATCTATTCTAAAAATATTGATACAATATAAAACAATTACAGCTGACCATGAGGTCAAAAAACTGGGTGATATAGTTACAATGATAAAGTTGTGGTGCCACTTGGCATTCTCATCATTGTTCTAAAAAGTTCAAATATCTAATCACTTAGTTAAAAAAAGATCAATTAAAATATTATAGATAAGATTTGATCAAAAATCAATTTTATGCCTTGTGAAACTATTTAGGTCAATTTTAAAATTTAATGCTAACATTACTTGATATTCTATACTATTATTTTGTTGTAAAATGAGTATACTATAATGCTACATGACATTAATATTTTACAGTTTGTACCTTATCGCCACTCCATTTGTGCTATTTTATATTTTTACCTTTGGATTGTTCATTAAAGATTCGTATAGATGTGCAACATCTTGTTCAATTAAATATCTATTGGAATATTTATTAGCTACGATGATGGAGCAGGTGATCCACAAGGTGATTATGCGAACATTATTAATAGGACAACACTTGCAATATATTAATCACACAAGTAATATAATAATAAAAAATATCGAACTCATGATAATATTTTTACTTCCTAACATCTATATTAATTGAGGAATAAAAGTATTTTAGAAAAATAAAAAATTAAGATAATTTGACTTAGAAATTTAAGTAGAAAATATATTGTGTCTTGAGATAAGAATAAATAATATGAGAGAAGTTAGGGTTACAATCAAGTAACTACACCATTATCTTAAAATCAAATAATAAGCTTGAACTAGATTCCTATAAAGGGAAGTGATGCGAAGTGTGCATTAAGATAGAAAATGACCTTGGGCTTCAAACATGGATAGGGCGTGAAAATATGGTCAATCTCAATAAATTCATCTTCACTTCAAATCTTAAAATTTATAAAATCTAGCACACTTCTCTTGTCGTAAGTATACGACAATCATTGAGTACTTAAGGTATCGATCCATGGGGAAAATTTTGATTTCGAACATCTACTCCCACTTTTCCTCAATCAGGTCTGGATCAGAGCTTGCTATTAGAGATTCAAGCCCGATCTTGGAAAGGTTGAGGGGTAATGAACTAAAAGTAAAAATAAGTTTTTTAGAGATTAGAAAGGAAAACACATAAATTAAAAGAGAGTAAATCTAGGACACCAGAACCTCGGGTTCACCTCTGAATCTAATTTACCCGCTCCTTAACGCGAATACCTAAAAGGTAGCCAAGGCCCTTGAATCACGGGTCAAGGCAGTCCTGCTCTCATAGTAACCGCTCTATCTTTCACCTCCCCACTCTCGTGGTGAAGGCTTAGGACTTGACCAAGCACAATCTGGCCATGGTTTTTCTCTCTCTCTAGGAGGAGAGCTAACCATCTTGATTCTCGGTAAAAGAATTAAGTATTGACGCCTAAGTTCTGGAGGGGTACCGCTCCTTAGCAAGCTTTAACCTCTTTTTCCGAGGGGATCTAAGGAATCAGTTAGAGTATTCCCTTATGTCGGAGTAACCCCACTCTCGTGCCACTCTCATGGTGGATACTGAATCAGCAAGCCTTCACTCTTCTGGCAAATGCTTGAGATCCCGATTAAGAAATTAGTTCCCCAAGTCGGTAGCAAGCCCCTCTCGAGATCAAGGTCACAACTATAACTTGGTTCCCATCTCTTTCCAAATCCATAAGTCAATTCAAGACTCAGTAGATATTTGCTCCAAGTCAGACTTTGTGGGAAGGGGTTGACTCTCACCCAACCCCTTTCCAGAATGGAAGTCCTGAACTAAGATTTCCCCAAACTTCATCACTAGCATCTCGAGTCACTGTGTGAAGATGGAAACACTATAAGGCCCTTACAGACAATGTGCACTTGGGAGAAATCAGATGAACTAGCAAGAAAATCATGCGAACACAAGAAACATCATTCATAAATACAGAACGAAAGATCAAGTAGACTATTATCATGAAAACAAAAGAGTCAAGCGGAATAGATTAAAATAGAGGATTCCCAGGGATTTCGGCAATAGAAGTTTAGCCAGACATCCCCGGGTCAGAGTTCATAAATTCAAAACATAAAAGACCAACATTGTTTCTTGCCGGAAAATAAAAGTAAGCGCAGAAAAAAAAGTAATCCGGCGTCCGTCCGCTCCTCCCATCTCGTGTCTTGCGTCTTCTCCTTTTAAGTCTTCATCCTTTCGTCTCCCCAAGTCGGACTCCAGGCTAGCGGTAATCTTCCGAAACTGTCTCCTAAAATCTCGACTCAAGCTATCATGGCAGGTAAGATCTCGGCCTGAGCTGTTATAGCAAGTAATATTTGGCGGTTGTGTCAGGTAAGATCTGGACTATTATGACAGATAAGATCTAGGTTGTTATGTCAGGTAAGTCCTTGCTCCGAATCTGGCTAAATATCCAGGCTTGTTGTTAGTCCTAAACACAGCTGTAGCAGAATAAGAAAGAATTCAAATTTTAAATATCCAAGGAGAACAAAATATCAAAGTTAGTTATGCTTCCTCTCAAATAAGGCTGAAATCTCATAATTCAATTATTGATATGCTAGATCTTTTAAGTATTAAAATGAATATAAATCAAGCAATTATTATTTCCAAAAATGGAGTTCCGGGCTTTCTTTTAAGAGTTTGGGCTTGCCTTTTGGGTATATATTTTTTTGTCATCAAATTCCTCCAAACTTAAATCTTTGCTTGTCCTCAAGCAAATAAATTAGAGAAATTAATACCACAAAAATTGGAATGAATCCTATCTCAAAATCAGCAATGAATCAACTTACCTAGAGCTAAAATTTTTCAAGCCCCAAGCACCATTCCATGTTATTAGCTAGGGTTAGGGCGTGAAGATGGGCAACTCCAACCTGTCCAACTACTAAGTTCAGCTTGATCTCAGACCTAAGGCCATTTCTCTACAAAAATTGGATGTTTTAAGTAAAACACTATTTTTTCAACTGTTTTCCATCCCATGTTATATTTCTTAGCTTAGTCTACATATGCTTCTCTAGTTGGACAAGAAAGGGTCTGACTTGAGCCCCTCAACACGGGCTTTGCTTTTCTTCCGGGAATACTTAGCTTGGGTGTTTGAGGTGGAGTTGCAATACTCATACCATGGATAAAGGAGTAATCAAGTTTTGGGTTCCCCACAACACTAGCCCACACATTTCTTCCGAGGATATTCTGATGGGTGCCCATAGTGTGAAGTTCATCACATACTCGAATCTCAGGGCAAAGATAAGAAGAGTGAGTATAACCTTTCAAGCTTAGGCAGATAACACAAGTAGATAGGGTGGACATTTTTTTTCTTTTTCAAGGCTTGCTTTTTTTTTCAAGTTGATTGCATATCCAAGGGAACAGAGGTCAAACTCCTAAATCTAAGACCAAGTGAAGTTTCTGTTTGGACAGGTTGCCTAGGTTTTGATCATTGTTTAGAGCTAAGATAGTTTTAAAGGTTTGAATTTATAGGTGCTTGCGAAAAAAGAAAAAGCCTAGATTGTGAATTCTAAAACATGCTTATATTGCTCTCTAATTATATATATATTATGGTTCAATGTCTAGGGGTTGATATTTAGATACATGCTGCGACAAATTTTCAAGGGCAAGAAGTGTACATAAAGATGGGTGTACATGAAGATGGTAATAATGACAAAAATATATGCAAATGGTATGAAAATAAGGGATTATAGATCGTACCATTAGCTCCCTCAAACTTAAATCCAACATTGTCCATAATGTTGATTCAAAATGGGAGAGGCTGTTGGATTCATATGTTGGGGGATGGGGTGTTGGGAGCTGAAGTTGCCCAGCTATTGTTCAAGCCTTCTGAGTGACGCCGACTTTGCGTTTGGTCTAGATGAGCCGTCGGAGAATGTGGGTTGTTGGCCCGAAAGTTTTCAGGGTAAAGGTCATATGAGGGGTTGGGTGTAACCCCTAGGTGCTCTATTCAACCCCTAACTAGAGAGGTTAGGTCGAACTGAACAAGTTGGTAGTCTTATTCCTGCAAAATGAAACAAATCTTATTAAATTAAACTCTGGGTTGCCTCCTTGATAACGTCGTGTTTAGAGTCCTTGGCTAGACTTTCTTCCTTTATGGTCAGTCAGGTGGGGGTTGAAGTTGGAGTTCTTCTGATGGATCTTCGGTTGACCCTGTGAGGTAAGCCTTGATCTCTTTCTTGACTACCTCATGAGGTGCCTTCTTAGTACTTGAAGAGTCGAGTAGTTCTCCTAAGTCCAACTTTTCTACTAAGTATGGTGTTGTTGGTGGGACATCATCTTCTTGTCCTGAGTCGAGGAGCTTCGTGAACAGGGTCGAGTAAGGATCATCCAGCAGATCTCATCTAGAGTCAAGTTTTTCTGATGTGGGTCCTCAGTGAGGACCACCACTGAAACTTCTTGGATCACCTCAAGACTTGAAACTTCATGAACATTGTCGTAGGCAAGGTACTTCATCGTTTGGGCCAAGCTGAATATTATCTTTTCTTCTCCTGCCTGGAAAGAGAGCATTCCATTTTTTACTTTGATGATGGCACCAGCCGTTGCTAGGAAAGGCCTTCCTAGGATTAGAGGTGCGCTCAGGTATTTCTCCATCTCTAAGACCACAAAGTATGTAGGGATATAGAACTTCCCGACCTTGCTCGGTATGTCCTCTAGGATACCTTAGGGTATTTCATGGACCTATTAGCAAGTTGTAAAGTCATGTTAGTGGGCTTTAAATCTCCAACATTGAGTTCTTGTAGAGAGATAAGGGTATCAGACTGATGATGGCTCCCAGATCGCATAGAGCCTTGCTGACCCGGAGGTTCCCGATTTCACATGGAATCGAGAAGCTGTCTGGATCCTTCAACTTCAGGGGAAGCTTGTTCTGTATGACCGCACTTGCTTTTTCAGTTAAGGCTGCCATCTCATGGAGATCTATCTTCCTTTTTCTCGAAAGTATGTCCTTCAGGAACTTAAAGTAGGATGACATCTGTTGTATTGCCTCAAGAAAGGGAATGTTGATGTGCAATTTCTAGTACCTTCATTAATCTAGCGAATTGTAGGTCCCTTTGAGTCTTCATCAACCTCTAGGGGAAGGTACGAATCTTAGGTCGATCAGAGCCTTTGAGGTAGGGCTTGCTTTGAGATTGTCTTATGGAGGTTCAACCGGCTGGGAGCTAGGCTTTGGATTATCGCTGAAGGTTTTCTTCGACCGGGGGCTCTCCTTGAGGTTCGCTTCTGGCTCAACCCTCGATTCAGCATCTCTGGGGCTTACTTCAGTTGTTTCAGGCGGAGTTTTCTTCATTGCGGGTTCTTCTAGCTGCTTCCCACACCTAAAGGATACGACTTGACATTGTTCTCAAGGATTGATCTTAAGTTGCCCTAGGAACATTCCTGGAGGCCTTGTAAAAGAGCTTACCTGCTATGCTATTTGGTTCTCCAAGATTTTGTTGTGGGTTGCAAGTTCGTAAATCTTGGTGCATAGTTGCTTCAAGGTCTCGTTATGCTGCTTCATGTAGCTCTTCATCATAGTTTCAAGGCTTGACTTTCCTTGAGTGGGGGTAGTGCTAGGTAATGTTGCGAATTGGGTAAGGCTTGTTGTTGATTGTTCCGTTGTGGGTATTGATTTTGTTTGAAGTTTTGGGCTTGAGGCATCTATTGGTAGTTCTGGTTTCTGTATGACAGGTTGGGGTGCGACCTGATCCAAAGTGGACCATGATATTGTCCTACGACTTGATTTTGATTGAACGGTGCAACAACATTTACTTGGTCGTCTTGAGGTTCTTGGACATTGTAGGCCACGAGTTGGCATTGTGCATCTACATTCCCGATCATCCAGCATTGCCACACCACACAAAAGATGATGTGGTTTGATTAGGGTTGCTTCTGCTGCGAATATTTTCTAGTTTTAAGAGGTATGATCATTCTTTTTCTCTGGTGTTTTCTGGAATAGGTTGTCGAGGCCTTCAATTTGAGTTGAGAGTTGATCCAGTTTTTTGGGATTGGGCTTGCTTTGCTCCTTAGGTCTCTTTCTGTTCACTCGATCTTCTGGCCACTCTCGATGGGTCTTGATGACTCTTTCGTTTAGTTGGGTTGCCTCATCTATATTTTGGGACATGAATCTACCCCCTATTGTGGTGTCAAGGGTAGATTTTCTTTCAGTAGTAAGCCCATCGTAGAAGGCCTGCACGGTCATCCACTTGTGGAACCCATAGTTAATGCACTGCTTCAGTAATTTCTTGAATCTCTTCCAAGCTTTGTAGAGCGTCTCATTTACATATTGGACAAATGAGGTAATAAGGGTCCTCATCGTCATAATCTTGCTTGGTGGGTAGAATCTCGTCGTGAAGGCTGAGATAAGCTTGTCCCTTGTCATGACTGTATTTGGCTCCAGTGTGCGCAACTAGTCTTTGGCCCTATCCCGAAGAGAGAACGGGAATAGCCGAATTCTGACCGCATCGTCAGTAAGTCCATCACACTTGAAAATGTCACAAATGTCTATGAAGTTGATCAGGTGCTCGTTTGGATCTTCATGGGCAAGCTGTTTGAATTGGTTTTGACCAAAGTATCCAAGTATGGTTGTGTTCAGTTGGAACTTGTTGGCACCAACCTACGCCCTTGTGATTTTGGAACCCACACTTAGTGTTGTAGGAATGTAGAATTCTTCCACGTCTCGAGTAGCGTCAGGGTTGAACGCAACAGGTGGTATAACTTGATTGCCTTGGCCACCAGTTGGATTGGATTGGGCCATCTCGATGTTGTTTGCCAAGGCTCTTGCTTGAAGTCTACGGAATCTTTGCTCTCGCCTTCTTCACCTGAAGTTTCTTTCATTCTCTGGGTCAAAATCAAGAGTCTCTTTTTCTTCAGAGTTAGAACTGCGCATGCACCTTTCAAGCAAACATTAGGGTTAGACAACAAATCATGAAAGATTGGATGAAAAATAAAACAAAACAAAATAAAATAAAAGAATAAATGTATAAACATGGCTTGAAATCAGATTAGCAGGGTTAAAGGTGTGAAAAATCTAAAGTAGGTCCATGGCAATGGTGTCAAAAACTTGATGTGAAGTGTGCATTAAGATAGAAAATTGCCTCGGGCTTGAAACACAGATAGGGCGTGAAAATAGGGTCAATCTCAATTATTTCGTCTTCAATTAAATTCTTAAAATTTATAAAGCCTAGCACACTTCTCTTGCCGCAAGTATACGACAATCATCGAGTACTTAAGGTATGATCCACATGGAAAACTTTGTTTTCGAACCACTGCTCCCACTTTTCCGCAATCAGACTCGGATAGGGGCTTGCTATCAGAGATTCAAGCCCGAACCTAGAAAGGATGAGGAGTAATGAATTAAAAGTAAAAATAAGTTTTTCAAAGATTAAAAGGAAAAATATAGAAACTAAAAGAGAGTAAATCTAATTATGGGAGGACACCGGAACCTCGGGTTCACCTATAAATCCAATCTAGCGTCTCCTTGACGTGAATACCTAAAAAGTAGCCAAGGCCCTTGGACCACGAGTCAAGGCAGTCCTGCTTTTCACAGTAATCACTCTACTCTTCACCTCCCCACTCTCGTGGTGAAGGCTTAGGGCTTGACCAAGCACAATCTTGCCATGGTTTCTCTCTCTCCAAGAGGAGAGCTAACCATCTTGACTCTCGATAAAAGAATTGAGTCTTGACGCCTAAGTTCTAAAGGGGTACTACTTCGCAGCAAGCACTAACCTCTTTTCCTGAGGGGACTTAAGGAATCAGTTAGAGTATTCCCTTAAGTCGGAGTAACCCCACTCTCGTGGTGGATACCGAATCAGCAAGGCCCTACTCTCGTGGCGAATGCTTGAGATCCCGATTAAGAGATTAGTTCCCCAAGTCGATAGCAAGCCCCTCTTAGGGTGAAGGTCACAACTATAACTTGGTTCCCTCTCTTTCCAAATCCATAAATTAATTCAAGACTATGTAGCTGCTCGCACCATGTCAGACTTTGTGGGAAGGGGCCGACTCTCACCTAACTCTTTTCCAGAAGGCAAGCCCTGGACTAAGATTCTTCCAAACTTCATCACTAACCTCTCGACTCAATGTGTGAAGGTGGCAACACTATAGGGCCCTTACGGATAATGTGCACTTGGGAGAAATCAAACGAACTAGCTAGAAAATCACACGAACACAAAAACCATCATTCATAAATATAGAACACAAGATCAAGTAGGCTATTATCATGAAAACAAAAGAGTCAAGCGGAATAAATTAAAAACAGAGGATTCCCTGGGATTCCGGCAATAGAAGTTTAGCTGGACATCCTTGGGTCAGAATACTTAAGTTCAAAACGTAGAGAGACTAACATTGTTTCTTGCCGAAAAATAAAAGTAAGCGCATTAAAAAGTAATCCGACATCCATCCTCCTGCCCTCTCATGTCGTGTGTCTTCTCCTTTTAAAGCATTCAACCTTCCGTCTCCCCAAGTCGCGCTCCAAGCTGGCAGTGCTCTTCCAAAACTGTCTCCTAAAATCTTGGTTCAGACTATTATGGCAGGTAAGATCTCGGCCTAAGCCGTTATAGCAAGTAATATCTGGGCGGTTGTGTCATGTAAGATCTAGATTGTTATGACAGATAAGATTTGGGTTGTTATGTCAAGTAAGTCCTTTCTCCACAAAATCTGCCTAAATATATGGTTTTGCTATTAGTTCTAGACCCAGCTGTAACAGAATAAGAAAGAATTCAAATTTCAAATATCCAAGGCGAACAAAATATGAAAGTTAGTTATGCTTCCTCTCAGCAGGCTAAAATCTTAGAATTCAAATATTGATATGCTAGATTTTTTAAATATGAAAATATATATAAATCAAGAAAATATTGTTTACCAAAATAGAGTTTCGACCTTGCTTTTGAGAGTTTGGGCTTGCCTTTTGGGTATACATTTTCTTGTCATAAGAAAGGTTGCTCTCAAATACTATAGGACTCGACTAAATTACGTAAATATCTTAAATTAAACTAGATAAATCAAAATAGTTCAATTGAATCAACTTACAATTACCCTAAAATAAGATAAGTTATAACGAGATGTGCAAAGTCTAATTGTGTATCAATTTTAGCTGATACATAAGAAATGTGAAGCAGGGTTGTAACAATAAATGTTTAGAAATGTGAATAACAATAGATAATACTAGATTTAAAACTTTAGACACATAATATTTATTATAAGTGCACAATATTCATTGTAGTACTTTAGATACCGAATTCACAAGGAGACGAAAGCAATTAAAGTAAATGAATGCACAAGGAGACGAAAGTATCATTGAACCATACTTAGGTCAACCACTAAATGAAATAAGGAAAGCAAGTGGTCAGACGTGGATCGCGTTAGGTCAATGTGGACTGTGTTAGGTCAGATGTGCATGTTCAATAACATGGTCACTTCATCTATATTTCGGGTTATGTTGAGTCCAAGCGTGGGCCATCTTTCAATAGCAATGCAATAGGTATGGGACATGGGGTGTGTAGTGGGTGATGTGGACCGTGTCTTGAGAAATCATAAATCTTGTTTTGGTGGAGTGGATCGTATCAAGTTTAGACACAAACCATGTTAGAGTTTGACACTGACCGTATACATCCATGCATTAGATGAATACGAGGCATCTTCATAAGTCGCGTCAAGGATTCATCTTTCTAACGTGGACTATGCTTTGACATCCGATCAAGTGTGAAACTATGGAGGGCGGGCCATGTCTTTGGTGATGCAGGCCGTATCCTAGATATTACAAGACATATATATTAAACACCAGAGCATGTTCTTAACGCCGACCGTGTGTCTTTATGACACCATGTAAGTTAGCACATCATATGGGATCGATGAGAGCCAATGAGGGTCGTGCTGAATGAGACATGAGTTGTGTTCACTCCGTTGTGGGCGAACCAACGCTTTCATTGACTAATCAAAACTTAAGTTCTCATCTAGAAAATCCCAGGAAAATAATATTCAAACTACAATAATATTCAGGGATCTAATCTGGTATGTGATACAATTAATAGTCATATTAAATCATTATTAGATCAAAATAGGAACCCTAGCATAATTCATCTATAAAAAAAATGATATCTATGCGGAATCTGCCTAAAAATGTACTTTGTTCATCGATCTATAATTGATGTTGCATCATCTAACTTTCCTCCTCTTCAACTCCTAATCCTCTTCCCCTCTACTTGCATTATGGTTGATCGTTGTTTCTCTCTCGTTGATGTCCTTTGAGATTTAGAGAGGAAGAGGGAGAGAAAAGAGAGAAGGAGAGAGAGAGAGAAGATGAAAAAACCTCATGACATGTGGAAAGAAAAAATTATAATTATTGGGAAAATTTTGTGTCTTACGAGATTATATAGAGGAGCCTAGGACATCAGATTAAGTTAAAATAGAATCACATTTGAACTTCAAATCAATTAAAATTAGGACCCTAGTTATGATAGGCATGGCTGTCAAAATCGTGATCATGATAGTAAGATCGCATGATCTTGCAACCCTTATTAAGGGTCGACTATCTCGATCTTGATAAAATGATCGAATTCGTGAGATTAGTAAGATCATAAGATCAAGATTGCTAAGATCCTACCAATCCTACAATATTGGTTTAAATAGTTTTTTTCTTTCTTTATAATTTCTTTTAAAAAAATAGATGTTATAATTATAACATAGTACATTGAGTTTTTTTTTAAAAAGCATAAAAAGTGAAAAAAATAATAAATGTTACTTTTTTAAAAAAATACTATAAATAATTGAAATATATTTATATTTTTAATTGACACACACACACATGTTATTTTTCTATTTAGGGAATATTAGTAATAATATATTACATTATATTTATAGAACTTTATTTTTAAGCATATAAAGTTTTTTAAAGTGACAAAAATGATCACAAATATAAAAAAATAAAGATATATTTAAAAATCATTGGTTATATGTTTATTTTAATATATATATATATATATATATATATATATATATATATATATATTAAAATATTTTATATTTATAGATAAGATATTACGATTCTCGATTCAATCTTCGATTTTATCACTCTCTATCCTGATCCTAAGTAGAATTATGATCTTCAATGAAATGCAGAATTAATGATAAATTTTAAAATTGACAAAAAAATATGACCGATCAAATTTATCACTGATCGTGTGTTGAAGGATTATGATCAATTTTATATATCTATAAAGTATAAAGTGTTTTGATAGATATATTAAACCCTACATATATTACTTTTGTCATAAGAGATACTTATATATCTTTTTTCTTCATCTTTTGTCGACAGCTAACTTTGTTGATATTTAAGTAATAATATTTTAATAATCAAGAATATCACACTCATCATTCATAATATCTATAAATTTTAAATGTTAAAAATAATAATTATTTTATAATTTAGTTCCTTTTAGGTCATGCATTTTTGGTATTTCATATTAAGATAGTATTTTTACGGCATATTTGAAATTTTGTTTTATGTATCTTTTTATATTTTTTTAGGCAATAGTATTCTCTATATTT
Organism: Pontederia paniculata; assembly: GCA_001647135.1. Taxonomy (NCBI): domain Eukaryota; kingdom Viridiplantae; phylum Streptophyta; class Magnoliopsida; order Commelinales; family Pontederiaceae; genus Pontederia; species Pontederia paniculata. The sequence goes on along the minus strand of LTAE01007909.1, from coordinate 3,524 downwards.
TACTAGTGCATAAAAAGATACTTATAAATCATTAAAATCTACAATGATTGGAACACATGTCTATGCAAATTGATATATGCCTTGTCTCAGTTTATACGACTCGAGCGTCACAACGTGAGGAGAATAAAAAGGAGTGTTAACATTTTTTATTGCATTTTAGTTGTTGGACGGCATGCATTGTATTAGACACAAAAATTCAGATACAAGAACGTGAGGAACCATGTGAATTAAAAAAAAAAGTGCACATAGTATGATTGAGATTTTTAATTCTCAGATAACAGATCATGATAAAAGAAAAGTTTATCTAAGAATCCATTTTCATGGATAAATTTATTGTCACTTATAAAATCACATCATCACTATTTTAAAAAAAAATTGGCATAAAAAAACATTATTAAAAGAAAGACAAATTAAAGTAAATTGAAGTAAGGGGAATGAAGCACATTAAAGTAAGTCAACGAATATTTGGGATCAAACCTAAAATAATCACCATACGATTGTGCTTGCCATTTTAAAAAGTATTTTGGCTACAGAGAAGATGCATGTGGTGATTTGACCATTCTTAAACTATTAAACTTTCTATTATTTTATATTTCAGACATATTAGCGGTTATGTTTACCTACCCCCTCTAAATTTGTCCAGTGAAAAAACACATAATTAATTTATGTTTAATTTTTTTAATATCTATTCAAATTCTCTATCGATTTTTTTATGCATGAATTAAATAATTCAACATAATACAGTAATAAAGATTTTTAAACAAAAGATGTACCAATTTTACGTAGGAAATTTTTCAATGAAAAGTAAAAGATATTTCGGATAATTACAAAATAATTTTCTTATGCCAAGAAAAATTACAATTTTTTAGTATTTTTTTACTCAAACACAAGATAATAATTCAAAGAGAATAGACACGTGAATATTTTTTGAAAATTTATGAAATAAACAATATAACTTGAGATTATAATATCATGATTTTTTATATATATTTTTCAATTTGACTATATTCTTGACTCATCGCTCTTTAAAAAAACTCTTTGTTCTCTTTCTCAAAATTCATCTTTTATTCTTTTTTTTATATCATCAGTATCAAAAGGGATAAAGTCGTAGTCACCTTTTCCTCCTATTGGAGAGAAAATTCTACTTTATATATTAATTAAGAGCAATTCAAATTAATAAGTAATCTTTGAAATTAAAAGGGTTCAAGTCCTAATAAATTTTCAATGGGATGAACACGCCTGCTGAACATTTATGTTAAAATTAATTTTATATCTTTGGGAAAAGGAAAACTGTAGTGAGATTTTTGAAGACTTCTCTAATTGTATAAGTGCGAAGAGACAAAAAAAAACTATATGATTTGATATTAAAAATAATAGTAGCACGCTTAAGATCTTGATGATAAAATTAAAGAAAATTAGATAGGCAAATGGTAATTATATATATATATATATATATGTATATTATTAAAATATTTTATATTTATAGGTAAAATTTTTTAATTATCAATCCGATCTAATAATTTTTTTATCTTATCATCCCTCTCCATCATAGATAGGATCCCAATTTGACAATCTTGCAGATAGGTGCAAGAAGGATCGTATCCTAGAGGACACAATCTGGAAATGGATATTATGACATTTCTATCGAGAAAAGAGGTTACATGGTAAAAAAAATGAAGTTAGAAATGCATGTCATTAGTGTGCAGAGAGGTGTTAGGGAGGAGATATAATTAGTAAAAACTTGTATTTAATATAACAAGTTGAAGAATGTAGATTATTTTCGGACTAATCGTTCTCTTGTCTCTTTTGATATTAGTCAATAGTTGCATGAAATTAAGACACAAATAAATGCAATTTGTCTACTTGATATTTCTTTTGTTATCTCGAAAAAGAGGCACCTGAAAAATTATGAGATCACGATCATGATTCTTCACTACTTTTTATAACTAAGGCAATGTTACATTGAACAAGTTAGAAACTAATGACCAATCTTAATTACTTCTTTTCCACAAGTATAAAGAAGAAAAAAAAAAAGAAGGGGGTTAAAACTTTAATGTACTCAATAAAAAAATAAAAAAAAATTAACATTAATGCATGGATGTCTCGGCAAGCCACAACAGCCGCATCTCCATCAGCGTACTCGCAACTCCCATTTCATCAGCCGTTGCTCCCGACAAAAGCACGCCCTCGTCATCTGGCTGGGCCGCCGCCTCGGCCTCGTTACGGTGAAGCAACACCATCCTCAGCTCACTGCTACGGCCAACTTCATCACCTTGATCCTCCAGCTTCTGTTGCTGCAGCGTCGTCGTCCGGCACAACCACACATCAAGAAGCTCGTCCTTTCCCCAGCCATTGTCCTCTACGAACCTCCAGTACCCAGTTCCCGTGACTAGATAATTTTTTTTGTACTCCGGCAGCCTGAGTGTCGCCAGGTACTCGCGCCCCATCCGGTTCATCAACTTCACCTCCAGACCCTCTCCGGGCGCCTAGACGGCGTCTCTTGTAGTCATCATGCGATGCAGCGCCGCTTTATCGAGCTTGGCCCTGGGAAGCAGCAGCCGGTGCTGTTTCTTGCTTATATCACTGTCCGTGATCCTCTTGCGCATCACGTGCATGGGCCGCTCGACGCCCAACTCCTCCAATCTTCCGAGTAACGCTGGGCATTGCATGATGCACTCATTGGTAGCTCTAAGTTTTAGAAGAACTTTTAGAGTTTGGTATTATAATATCTCACAGCGGAAATACTAATTCTTCCACATTCTATTGTCGTATTTGTATTATTGTCGAAGTCTTGATCACAAGAGGAAGAAGACTACTTGTTCACAATCCAAATACTCCAGAACTCCAACGAGATATAAGATGTCACATGCAAGTTACTAAAATTGCAAGCAAGTTAATGGAACCGCTCGAAATCGCTCGCAAGTTATTAAAACTATTCTCTTGCGGTTACCTGTGGTTATATGTGTGTTCATGCCTAATACCCATTAGTGGCGGTTGCTATCCAACAATCTCCCACTCACACATAATGGGTCATTTGCCATATCTAATCTCGCGAATGTCTGTACATAGTAAATGGATCGTGCGACCCACGAGTACATCCACAACGAGAGAACTATGACCTGTTAAGGATGCATAGGTACTCAACCACATGAGAATTAATCCTATGACCTATTAGGGATTCATAGCTTCTCTATTAACCTGAGAGCTACTGTTATGACTTGTTAGGGATGCATAACGACTCAATCAAGTTAACATTTTATTTTGGAAAAATATTATTTCTCAAACAACCATGTATCTCGTTATGCCCTAGATACACCTTGCTTGCATAGCTCAGACATCCCATATCTGACTCCGCGGTTCTCAAAACTCACGATTGACCAATTGTATATAAAATTTTATGCAACACTAGTGAATCTTTCTCTCGCCCTCATATTCCTCATTTATGAGCTAGTTGCTTTCCTAGACGTGGCTTGACAGGCTACATTTATTTTTCGCCTTTGAGTACCCCGCTAAAGTAGCAACAC